>PVJS01057616.1:0-12003 GCA_004027185.1 Glis glis | reverse complement strand
TGCTGCCTGCAAGAAACACACCTTACAAATAAAGATACACACAAACTAAAGGTGAAGGGATGGAGCAAAGTAATCCACACTAACAGAACTTGAAAACAAACAGGAGTAGCAACTATGATATCAGACAAATTAGACTTCAAACCTAAACTTATCAGAAGAGACAAAGAAGGTCATTTCTTACTGGCAAAAGGAACAATCCAGCAAAAGGATATAACAATAGTTAACATTTATGCCCCAAACATAGGTGCAACCACTTTCATAAAAGAAACTCTTCATGACATAAAACAAACTCTTCGTAAGTCACACATAGATCTCAATACAATAATATTGGGAGACTTCAATACCCCTCTCACACCACTAGATCAATCTTCAAGACAAAAGGTCAGTAAAGATGTCTCTGACCTAAGGAACACCATAAACCAAATGGACCTACTAGACACATACAGAATATTCTACCCAACTACAGCTGAATTCACATTTTTTTCAGCTGCTCATGGAACCTTCTCTAAAATAGATCATATTGTAGGCCACAAAATGAGTACTAACTAGCAAGTTAAAAAAAATGTAATATAATCCCCTGCATCTTTTCAGACCATAATGGAATGAAACTAGAAATCAACTATAAGAAGACCCAAAGAAACCTCATAAACACATGAAGACTGAACACCACACTACTGACTGAGGAATAGGTCACAGAAGAAATCAGGGGAGAAATTAAGAAATTCCTAGAAACAAATGGAAACAGAGACACAACATAACAAAATCTCTGGGACACTCTGAAGACAGTATTAAGAGAAAAATTCATAGCACTGAGTGCTCACATAAGAAGAACAAAAAAACACTAAATAAATAACCTAATGACACACCTAAAAGCCCTTGAAAAACAGGAACAGTCTAACCCCAAAGCCAGTAGAAGACAGGAAATTATTAAAATCAGAGAAGAAATCAATGAAGTAGAGAATAAAAATATTACAAAAAAACAACAAAACCAAAAACTGGTTCCTTGAAAAAATAAATAAGACAGATAAACCACTAGTCTACCTAACTGAAAGAAAGAGAAAATCAACCCAAATTACTAAAATAAGAGATGAAAAAGGTGATATGACCACTGACAGCGTGGAAATCCAGAGGATTATCAGAAACTACTTTGAAAAACTATATTCCAACAAAATGGAAAACCTAGAAGAAATTGACAAATTTCTAGACATGTACAACCTTCCTAAATTGAATCAAGAATATATGGAAAATTTAAATTGACCAATAGCAATCAAAGAGATTGAAGCATCAATAAAGAACCTACCATCAAAGAAAAACCCAGGTCCAGATGGTTTTCCAGGTGAATTTTATAAAACCTTTATAGAAGAACTAATCCCAATACTCCTCAATCTGTTCTGTGAAATAGAAATGGGACTCTCCCAAATACATTCTATGAAGCCAACATCACATTAACACCCAAACCAAATAAAGACAGCTCAAGAAAAGAAAACTACAGACCTATATCATTGATGAAGAACTTAAACACAAAAATTCTAAACAAAATATTAGCAACACACATTCAAAACCACATCAAGAAAATCATACACCATGACCAAGCTGGGTTCATCCCAGGGATGCAAGGCTGGTTCAACATATGAAAAACAATCCATGTAATTCACCTTATAAACAGAACTAAAGACAAAAATCACATGATCATTTCAATAGATGCTGAAAAAGCATTTGACAAAATCCAACACCCATTCATGATAAAAACACTGCAAATAATCAGAATAGAAGGAAAATACCTCAACATCATAAAGGCAATATGCAATAGGCCCACAGCCAACATCATATTGAATGGGGAAACACTACAACAGTTCCCCTTCAAACAGGAACAAGACAAGGATATCCACTCTCACCATTCCTTTTCAATATAGTACTTGAGACTCTAGCCACAGCAATAAGGCAAGAGAAGGAAATCAAAGGAGTACAAAATGGAAAAGAAGAACTTAAACTATCTCTATTTGCAGATGACATGATATTATACTTAGAAGACCCAACAAATGCAAAAAAAAAAAAAAAAAGCTGATCAACAAATTCAGCAAAGTGTCTGGATATAAAATCAATCTTAAAAAATCAGAAGTTTTTCTATATGCCAACCATAAATCCACTGAAAAAGAAATCCAGAAAACATTTCCACTCACGATATCCCCCAAAATAACAAAACACTTAGGAATAAACCTAACCAAGGAGGTAAAAGACCTCTACAAGGAAAATTATAAAACATTGAAAAAAGAAATGGAAGAAGATCTTAGAAGATGGAAAGACCTCCCATGCTCTTGGATAGGAAGAATAAATATGATCCAAATGGCCATTCTTCCAAATGTGATCTGCAGATTCAATGCAATACCCATTCAATTACCAAGGTCATTCTTCACAGACATAGAAAAATCAGTCCTTAAATTCATTTGGAACAACAAAAAACCCAGAATAGCCAAAGTAGTTCTCAGTAATAAGAACCATGCAGGAGGCATCACAATATCTGACTTCAAACTATGTTATAGAGCCATAGTAATAAAAATAGCATGGTATGGGCACAAAAGCAGATGCATAGACCAATGGAGCAGAATGGAAGACTCAGAAACAGCTCAGCACACTTACACCCAATTGATTTTTGACAAAGGAGCCAAAAGCATACACTGGAAAAAAGAATAGTTTTGGCAAAACTGGTTAACCACATTCAGAAAAATGGAAATAAACCCCACTTTCTCACCCTGCACAAAAGTCAATTCAAGATGAATCAAAGACCTGTAAATTAGACTTTGTAGCTACTTGAAGAGGGCATAGGTCTAACTCTTCAACACATAGGCACAGGCAAAAACTTCCTCAACAAGACCCCAAAGGCAGAAGGCGTTAAAAAGAAGATCATTACGCATTAAACTGAAGAGCTTCTCCACAGCAAAGGAAACTATCAAAAACCTCAACAGAGAGCCAACAAATGGGAGAAGATTTTTGCAAGCTACTCCTCTGATAGAGGACTAATATCTAGAATATACAGAGAACTCAAGAAACTCACCACTAAAAACACAAACAACCCAATCAAAAAATGGACACTTGAACTAAATAGGCATTTCACAAAAGAAGAAATACAAATGGCCAATAAATGTATGAAAAAATGTTCAACATCATTAGCAATCAGAGAGATGAAAATCAAAACTACCCTAAGATTTCACCTATCCCCAATTAGAATGCCAATCATTAAAAACACAAACAATAACAAATGCTGGGGAGAAGTAGGAACTCTAATACACTGTTGGTTGGATTGCAAATTAGTGCAACCACTTTGGAAAACAGTGTGGAGGATCCTCAGAAGACTGGGAATGAACCTACCATATGACCCAGCAATATCACTTCTAGGTATCTACCCAAAAGAATGGAAAACAAACTACCAGACTAATGCATGTGTATCTGTGTTTATAGCTGCACAATTCACAGTTGCCAAACTATGGAACCAGCCAAGTTGTCCATCAACAGATGAATGGATCACAAAACTATAGGATATGTACATGATGGAATTTTATGCAGCCATCAAGAAGAACAAAATGACATCATTTGCACAGAAATGGATGGAATTAGAGAACATTATGCTTAGTGATCTTAGTCAGTCACAAAAAATGAAAGGTCGGATACTCTTCCTAATATGCAGAAGTTGGGGAGAATAGGATGTAGGAGGGACTCCAAACAAAGATGGAGAAAACCTCAGATGAGTAAAGAAGGTGACCTAATTGAGAAAGATGGGAGGGGGGAAGGGTAAACACCCTAATGCTCAAAATGTACATACACAAATATATCAAAGGAGGGAAGGGGGAGGGAATGGGAGTAGGAATTGGGGAGGGCAAATTGATCAATGTGTGCATGTATACTTCTATCACCCTGAAACCCATTAAGATGTATGATTACAATGCACCAAAAAAAACCCTTAAAAATATTCTTATCTCAGTTCCTTTGGAAAGATACTCAAGAGTGGTATATCTGGATCATATGGTGGATCCACTTTAAAGGAAGCTTGGTGAGAGATGAGCATGGGAAGGTATGTGAATATGGTATCAGTCAGGAGATCACAAGATGGTTTATGGTGGTCTGGTCATCTGGATCCTTGTTGTGGTCTCCCTTATCTGATTAATAGATATCTCTTTTGCTTACACTATTCACCAATATAGTGCCTAAGGTAATTATCACAGCAGTGAATTTCTAGTATAGAGATCTGATAACCTTCTAAATCCTTGCTGTGGTCTCTGTGGTCTGATCAGTAGATATCTCTCCTGTTTAAACTATCCATTCATGGGATAACTAACAGTGTTTAATTACCATAAGTGAATGAGTAATTTGTAAATTTCCCAGAAATTTGGGAGTGGCAGGCCTGACTTGGAGAGGGAAGGTATGAGGAACTTTAGCACATGGTGTTCATATTAAAGTTTTGTTTTCCTCATCCTTTATTTTATGTCTCCTTTCCACCTCTTTCTTTTATTACTTCTATCCTACCTCAGTTTGACTTGAATAAGTGAGAAGAGATGTGCGTAAAATTGACTTTTATTTTCTCTGACAGAATTCAAAACTTTTATACTCAATTCATAAATGGATGACATGGCAAATATTTCTGTGTACTAGACTATTGAAGATGTACCTTCCTTCCCCACCATACCCTTTAATGAATTCAATGTGTATGATATACACATACAAAAATTATTTACTCCTCCTCTGCCCCGCTATTTCTTCTTCTCTTCACCAGATGGTGTCATCTATACAGAATATTGTCTTGGGACAACATATGTTACAAAAAGAAAGGCTAGTGTTTTAATCATTTTTAATATCTGCTTTGCTACAGGCTATGGAATACTAACTTAACAAAATATAAAGCTTTAGCTCAATGAAGTGATTATTACCCACTGACAACAGAAGGTAACTCTGTGGCCAGCTTGTGTGAAGAGACTTTTAAAATACATACATCCTCCAAATAGTGTGGGCTTTGAGTAACTGCAATTGTATTGCTTTAGGCAAAGGACTTTCAGACTTAAGAAAGACCAGATGAACTGGGGGAATATGCTGAACATTTAACTTTTGTTTTAAATGGAAATGACTTTGTTTTAATTTAAATTGATCATAAAGTATAAAAGGAAGAAGTTAAAAATAGTGGAAGGGTATATAGCAGAAAAAAAAACACCTTCACTCTTTCAAATTTACTAGTAATTAAAATAGTTGAGTGAGTAATAAAACATGTACAAACCAATTTTCCCTACCACCATATATTAAGGGAATTTTGTTCTGAATTTATGCAGTCATAAATTCACACAAGGAAACTTGGAATACATTTTTAAAAATTTAAGAAAAATATTATGATTTCCTTATTATACTATATTTGTTCACTTCAGATCATTTAAAGAAGTAAAGTTGCCCAATAACTACCAAACCCTGAAATTGGTACCTTAAAATCTTAGATTTATTTTATACAAATATATTCAAAATTATATTCTAATTTTATTCTATATGTATGCATTCAAATTAAAAGTGGGATAATGATATATGTACTATTTTATAACTCTTTAAACCTCAAAAACAACCTGAACATTTCCATATTAAAAAAATAAAGTCTCAAAGCATGAATTTAATGTTAGTCTAATATTCCATATTACAGTTTCTTTTCTTTTTTTTTTGTGGTACTGGGGATTGAACCCAGGGACATTCTACCTCTGGGCTATACCCCAGTCCTATTTTATTTTTTGTTTCCAAACAGGGTCTCACTAGGTTGCTGAAAGTCTTGCTTTGTTGCTGAGGCTGTCCTCAAACCTGTGATCCTCCTGTCTCAGCCTCCCAAGTATTGGGATTTCAGGCATGCGCCAGGCTATATTCCATATTATAGTTTTTTAATATTAAAACTTTATTTTTTTTTTTTTGGTACCGGGGTTGAACGCAGGGGCATTCTACCTCCGCGCTACGCCCCTGGCCCTATTTTTATTTTTTATACTTTATTTTGAAACCGGGTCTTACAAAGTTGCGGAGGGCCTCACTAGGTAGAGAGAGAGAGAGAGAGACAGGGAGAGAGAGAGCAAGAGAGCTGAGGCTGGCCACGAACCCGGATCCTCCGGTCTCCGCCTCCCAAAGTACTGGGATTACAAGCGTGCGCCACCATGCCCGGCTATATTAAAACTTTAAATTGATTTTGTTTATTATTCTAAACAATACTGTGTCTATAACATCCTTATTCATAAATCTATGATTATTGCTTTTAAGGATTATATATATATGTGTATATATATATCAAACTCTATATAACATATGTACCTAAAACTATATATAACTATACACATACATATAATTTTATAACTTAATATGTATATTGAAAGAAAAAGAACAGTGGGTAGAGTTAAATAGGCACTGAGGACATTATTTAAGACTATTGCACTAGGCAAGAGAAATTGAATTCAAGTCTGCTAAACAGAAAGGTAGAAAAGTTTGTTTTTTATGTGCCAGGGTATAAGATAACATTATGGAGAGGCTGTCTAATGTAATTAGGTTGTTTGGTAGTTCACATGTATCTAAATTAGACACCCATCCTCATCCAGAGATTGGAATATTGGGGCTAAGTCTTCTTGGATGATTCCATTTCAAAGACCTGGCTTCCATGTCCTTGAGGAATGAATCCCCGTAGTGTATAAATGCCAAGGGGCTGGGAGATTTACACCTCAAGAGGCAGAGGCAGAGGCAAAATTTACAACTGCAAGTTTTCTGAAGTAAATGCTCTAAGGAACAGGAGGTCAGGTTGGGTCCTATAGTCAGAAAGATACCTGTCTAAAGTTTAGTCAAGTTGAGGGGAATGTTAAGGCTATCTTGATAAGATAAAGATAGATATAGATATATGTATACAGCATGGGATATAAAACAATTTTTAGGAACTCATAAATAATCTGTTTTAACATGCCAGCATATAGCTCAGACAAAGAATCTTAAACAACTTGTCTGGACAAGCCAGCATATAGCTTCAGAAATTTGTCTGGACTTAGCATAGGGCCCAGACCAGCGCTTCTGTGCTGCAGTTGATAAGGGACACTTGGATCATAAAATGCTTTCTCACCTCTGATGTACTTACGTCACCAATAAATTTGGTCTGATGATAGGAGTCTGGCAGGTTCAATAAGTCTGGATGAGCTTGCAAAAGACAGTGGAAAAAACCCAGAAAGCCCTATAAAAGACCCCTGCTTTCCTACGAGCAGTGTGCTAAGCTTTGCTTACGCCAAGATAGTCTACCCGTGTGTATGACTCAGATCCAGCCACTTGCTCCAGTCCTGCTCTTCCTGCTGGCCAAGGATCAGCGCAACTTCTAACAGAGACTTGTGACAGAGACTTCTGACAGCTCAGCTTCCAGGCCAACTTCTGAATATCCTCTTTTATTCCTGGACTTGTTTCGTTATTCCCTACTCCCTGCTTGTTTGAATTGTATTATTTGCTGATTATTTGAAGTGTTCTTAAGTTTAAGGATACGTATATTGTTTAAATACTTGTTCGATCTAAATTGTTAGATTTGCTAGTGTGCAATGTATTGTTTGATGCTCATTCATTGCTAATTGGCTTTGGCAAAGCAGCCGCCTAGCATCTGAACCTTGAACTTAGCTTAACTTTACTTAGACAATTTCCTGATAAGTTCCTGCGTGCTATAACCTTTGAGTGTTGAATAAACCTGTGGCATTGTGGAAAGACACAAATTGTGTGTGATGTGAGTCATTGATCTTAGGACCTTGTGACTCCATTGCTCATAACAATATACTTAGAGATATGCATGTATCTTATAAATTCATCCTAATTGATCTTATACATTTTATATTTTTTGTATAGTATCATTATCATCACTAGCCTTACTTTCTCCCATCCCTAGCCATTCCAACTTTGAAAATTTTAGTAATAATTTATAAGATATTATTATTACATGCAAAGCTTATTTATGATAATTTATACATAATCTGCTCTATCATATATCTACATAACTACAATCTTTCTGGTATCAAATACACAATTAAATTTTAAAAGATTTGTATCTACATGGAAACCAATGGTTAATTTTTATGAAGTCTGCTATAACTTCTTGTAAGAATTCAGAGAAACATTATCATGCACAGCAACATTTTAGGCTTGATGGGGAGCTAATCAACAAATACGTGTTTTCATAAGATTCTATAGCAAAAAACAGCCTTTGGATTTTATAACTGTATTATAATTAAAAAATGATTTTCATAGAAATATTGACAACTACAAAAGTCAAGGAAAGCATTACATGACACATAACTATGACTGAGTTGTTCAAATGAATTTAAAGGGTTGCCACCCAGGAATTGCTGTTCCTTATACTCTGGTTGCATTTCTCATCAACAAAAAGGAAACTGCCAAGTACTTTGTGTAAATTATTACAAGTTCATGTTTTTAGGTTATGTTATTGCCAGTGTTTCTGCCACGATCATGTTAAGTGACCTCAGATAATCTAAATGGTCTTTCTTCTTTGCCTTAGCCTTTCTACCTATTTAATGTGCCTACAGGGCAATTTGTCAAGCTAGTACCTAATGCTGTTCCATCAAAGCATCCAGTTTCAAGGCAGAAGAAGAATACAAGACAACAGTAGTATCCAACAGGTCTGCTTTTAGGAGCACTTTTATTTCTAACACCTGCAGTTCACATTAACTTGCAAAGTACAGTTGCCTCTGGAAATAGCTGTGGAATAATAAATGTTAATTCCATCTCTTCAGTATTTGGAAATCATAATGTGAACAAAATAAATTTTAATTATAGTTGTAATGCAACTTTAAGTAGATATGCTGAAACAAGTTATCATTAGTGGGGACATGGGGTGATATAGGAAATGACACAGGAAAAGGTGCAGAAACATAAATTGGGGAGAACAATTCCCAAGTTGGATGGATAATATCTTCAGCTGAAATAAAAAAGAAGAAGAGAGAATGGGAGAAAATAGGGCACAGGGAAAATATGATATAGGGAAATGAAATGGTAGCATGCATATAAATGGTTATTTGTTCCTCCACAACTTCCTTTAAATATGTGTGTTGGTATCACCAGACTTTACATCATTTAATTGATACAACTGAGGTAGAATTTTAAAAAAGGCATAGAAGAAGAACAAAAAAAAATGTAACTTTAATATGGAAGCCTGTGGCAAATTTCCCAATACTCTAAGCCAGGTCTATAATCCCCCACCCTCAAACCAGGCTATTAGTCACAAATTTGGGGGGAATTTATAAGTCTTCACTAATTACCCTGAGCATGGTTGACTATCCACAAAGGGGTATCCATTGATCAGACAACAAAGACCACACAAAAGATCCAGAAAGATGGCTGGACACCATGCTGGAAATTCACTCACTTGCAAAATGCCTTGTACTGTTAATTATCCAACTTAGGAATAGTTAAGCAGGAGAAATACCTATTGAGCAAAAACAGAGGTGACACAAAAGAGTAATCTCTTTGAGTGTTGTTAGCCATCCCACCTGTGAATGGTTTACACAAAGGAGATACCTATTGATAAGATAGTGAATGACCCATGAGGACGTGGAAGATGATCAAAACACTCTAAACTATCTTGTGATTATGGGACTGATGTCATCCTCACATCCCTCCTACTATCCACTTCTCACAAAAGTCTCCTATAAAAGAAGAGACACAGACCCCCAAATGTGTATCTCACTCTGGAGATGGCCCGCTTTCTCACTCGAATGTGTATTTTTGCTTTCTTAAATAAATCTCTCAGTCTCTAACTGGCTAGTGCTGAA
Source organism: Glis glis (assembly GCA_004027185.1). Taxonomy (NCBI): domain Eukaryota; kingdom Metazoa; phylum Chordata; class Mammalia; order Rodentia; family Gliridae; genus Glis; species Glis glis. The sequence goes on along the minus strand of PVJS01057616.1, from coordinate 2,200 downwards.
ATTGTTTTCCATCACTTGAATCAAGGATCCCACTGGTCCTGAGTTTCATTCCCATCTCTCCCCTACTGGAAACTCCTCCAGACCCACAGAACCGAGCCTTCTCCTGTGACACACTCCATAGACAAAGACACGTTGAGGATCTGCAATCATTGAGATAGCCACTAGCCCATCTGTCTACTGAGCACTCGCAATGTGGTCAATCCAAAATGAGATGTGGTGTGATACACACCAAATTGTAAAGCTTTTAAATGAAAGGAATGTAAAAAATCTCATTCATTGCTTATTTTTATTACATATTGAAATAACATTTTGACCATATTAGATTAAAATATACTATTAAATTTGAACATAGCTGTTTCTGCATGTGTGCGTGCATGTGCGTGCATGCGTGTGTGTGTGTGTGTGTGTGTGTGTATACTAGAAAACATTTCTATGCTATCAGTGTCTTTCACAGTGTTCTGGAAGGGCTTAAAGACATGCTGAATGTAAGAATGTGTTAAAGTAAGTGTTAGAGTCCCTCATCACATCAACATGCCTGCAACAGAAATGGTAATATGTGGGCCCATTACTGAACCTTTTCCGTCAGCGATCATTGGTGAAAGTCATCCCTCGATGGAAACACAATGGCAAAGAAAAGGTCAGCTCAGACATTCCTCTTCCTATTTTGAATTTCTGATAATTAAATTTGCATCACCATCATTTCAAGAGAAGCATGTTAAAAAGATCATTAACAGGCATGCCTGTCCCTGCCCCATATTTCAGCTATATACAAATTGCTGCAAACTCAGGGGAGATGAAGCCATATAGCATTTGACTTTGTAATCAGAGTATTCTAGCACTGTACCTAGAATATAACAGATTCTGAATAAATGCATCTTAAATCGATGTCACATGATCACTGGACACATGAAAGATTCACCCACGTATGTTTATTAAATCTTGGTCTATCTTGAATTATCATGTAAAGTAAAAAAATGGCACCACTAAATCAAAATATACATAACTGTAAAATTTAATGATAAGTACCAATGCTACTATTAATAACCAAACTTATTGAAAAGTTAGCAAATGTCAGGATCTCTCTTTATACAGGTGGGCGTGCTCACACACACACGCATGCACATACATACACACATGCATATACATCTTCCTTTAGTTCTTACAACTTCAGAATAAAATATTCCCATGATACATCTAAAGAAATGAAGCTAATGGAGGTTAAACAATGTGCTCAAGGTCACATAACTAAAAAAATGATGACAGAGTTGGGATTTAAATACAATCAATATGACCCTAGGACTAATATAAGTACAAAATCCATAGAGCATTTAACACACATAATTACTCAATAAATATTATCCACGGTTACTATTAATATGAATTAGATTGCACCAAAGGGAATTAGTTATAGGTTTTTAAGGTTTAATTGTGTAAAATCTACTTAAAGTTAACCATTTCAGTGCTTATTAACCTGGAAATAAATCATTTGTGTTTTTCAAAAATGTCCCCATCAATGCTTGTGATTTTCACCTTCGTTCTAATCCTCCTCCTCTTCACCTTTATTTGAAAGATGAAAAACAGAGGCTGAGAGGGTTATTAATTTGGTCAAGCCACAAAGCTAGTAGGTGATTGGGCCAGAACAAAACTCCTAGCCTGTCTGATTCCAAATCTCTTCCACGTAACTAGTATTCTACAACCATATAGAAAATCTGCTTAAAAATCACCTTCACACATGTTTCTTTTTTTAAACTGTTTACTTATAGCTAGTTACAACAGCAGGCATAATTTTTGTTTAACCTTTCATTTATAAGCTAAATATGTGATTTCCTTTAGCATTCTTTTGAAGAATTGTTACCCTGGAAAATGAGCTTGGCACTATATATTCCACAATATCCATTGCATTCAACTCTGAATTGCATTTTCTTTATGCAATCATATATCCTCTGGGAAGCAGTTTATCAAAATATTTCTATTCTTGCTGGGTGTGGTGACGCATACCTGTAATCCCAGTGCTTGGGAGGCTGAGACAAGAGGATTGCAGGTTTGAGGCCAGCCTCAGCAACTTAGTGAGACCCTGTTTCAAAATGAAAAATAAAAAAGGGGCTGGGTGTACATCTCAGAGGTAAATGCCCCTGGGTTCCATCCCCAGTTTATACACATGTGTGTGTGTGTGTGTGTGTGTGTGTGTGTGTGTGTGTGT
>PVJS01057615.1:0-12003 GCA_004027185.1 Glis glis | reverse complement strand
TGGCACTCTTTTTTTTTTTTTTTTTTTTTTTTCGGTAACAGGGGTTGAACGCAGGGGCGTTCTACCTCCGCGCTACGCCCCCGGCCCTATTTTTTATGCTTTGTTTTGAAACCGGGTCTCACGAAGTTGTGGAGGGCCTCACTAAGGAGAGAGAGAGAGAGAGAGAGACAGAGACAGGGAGAGAGAGCGAGAGCTGAGGCTGGCCGCGAACCCGGATCCTCTGGTCTCCGCCTCCCAAAGTACTGGGATTACAAGCGTGCGCCACCACGCCCAGCTCATCTTCTGGCACTCTTGAGATTCCTCAGGCAGGCACTCTGTGTGTGTGTGTGTGTGTGTGTGTGTGTGTGTGTGTGTATGAATTCTGGTACTCTTGAGTTTCCTCAGGCAGGCACTGTGTGTCTGTGTGTCTGGCACTCTTAAGTTTCCTCAGGCAGGCTGTGTGTGTGTGTGTGTGTGTGTGTGTGTGTGTGTGCGTGCGTGTGCGTGTGTAAATTCTTCTGGCACTCTTGAGTTTCCTCAGGCAGGGACTCTGTGTGTGTGTGTGTGTGTGTGTGTTTACTGGGGATGGAAGCCAGGGGCATTCTACCTCTGAGCTACACCCCCAGCCGTTTCAATTTTTATTTTGAAAACAGGGTCTCACTAAGTTGTGGAGGGCCTCACTAAGTAGCTGAGGCTGGCCGTGAACCTGCGATCCTCCTGTCTCAGCTTCCCAAGTACTGGGATTACAAGCTCGCGCCACCATGCCAGGCCTCAGGCAGGCACTTAATGGAGGGGGAGGGAAGGGTCATATTGGGGATAAGACCTTGAGCTGTTTGAAACTATTAGTGCTTGTTCAAGTCTTCATAGGCCAAGGTTGAGGCAGAAGTCCAGAAGAGGGCTCATAGGAGCCAGGCTAGAGTTTGGTCAAGGAGAAAATCTTTATCAAAGGGATAGACTCTTTGCAGGGAGATCAGACTGTTTTACATACTTACAAGTTTTGGAAAGATTATATCCTGAATTAAGGGAAGTAAAAGTGAATAAAAATTTGTATAACTTGACCAATTAACAAACAGATAAGAAGGCATAAAGAAAGCACCATTTCTCTTGCTTTCCAAACTCAGGAAACAAAACAGGTTTGAAATCCTTGATACCTGTCCATACCCTTGCTACTTGTTTTATGAAATTTAGGAAACAAAAACAGATTTGGTTAATACAGATCCATTCCTTGAACACAGAAACCAGGTAGATTTAGGTAAGGAGGATACTTTTATATTTGCTCCAGTTTTTTTCCCTTTTTATTTTTTTGGTGTTTATGTGTGGTACTGGGGATGGAACCCAGGGACCTTCTACCTCCAAGATATACCCCCAGACCTATTTTATTTCTTATTTGGAAACAGGGTCTTACTTAGTTGTAGAGGGCCTCACTAAGTAGCTGAGGCTGGCTGCAAACCTGTGATCCTCCTGTCTCAGCCTCCCAAGTACTGGGATTACAAGCATGCACCACCACACCTGACTTCCTTTAAATTTTTTTTTTTTTTTTTTTTGCAGTACTGGGGATTGAACCCAGGGGCATTCTACCTCCAAGTTACACCCCCAGCCCTACTTTTTATTCTTTATTTTGAAACAGGGTCTCACTAAGTTGCTGAGGGTCTCACTAAGTAGCTGAAGCTGGCTAAGGACCCGGATCTTCCTGTCTCCACCTCCCAAGTACTGGGATTACAAGTGTGCATCACCACACCCAGCCCTTCCTTTAAAATTTTTGACCGATCATCTTCCCTTTGCTTTCCTCACATATATGAATTACCATTGACTAGATTATCCTGTAGCCTTTTCTTCTTCTTTTTTTTTTTTTTTTTTTGTGGTACTGAGCATTGAATCCAGGGGCATTCTGCCTCCAAGCTATAGCCCCAGCCCTATTTTACTTTTTATTTTGAAACAGGGTCTCACTAAGTTGCTGAGCACTTTGCTAAATTGCTGAGGCTGGCCTCCAACCTGTGATCCTCCTGTCTCAGCCTTCCAAGTACTGGGATTACAGGCATGCACCACCACACCCAGCTTGGCACTTTCTTAAGACCCTGATAATCCTTCTTTGTTCTAGGACCTATGCCTGTTTTAGCAATTTTGGTAGGTAGTTTTATTCATTATATGAACTTATTTTCAAGTTCAGGGACAGAGGCAATATCACTATATTCATTTTAATTGGATATATCTAGTAATAGTAAACAACTCAGATCTTTGGGAGTCACAGTATTTTATTCAGTGTCTTATGGTGTTATAGGAATATAACTGATCTTATGACTTGTTGAATAAACAATAGAATCTTGCCAATGGTTTCCAAAGATGCTGAAAGTTAAATTATAGATGTTTAAGTTACTAAAATTTTCATCATAGCCTTGAAATGGGATAGTGATTTTAATTCATAGAAGTTAACTACAGGTAAAATATTCTGTCATTCTTCTTAAAGGACATAAATTAATAGCAATATATGTATGTTGCTTTTTGTTTTTAGGGTCCACCAAAATATACAAAATCTATTCTAAAAAAGGGCGATAAAACCAATTTTCCCAAGAAGGGAGATGTTGTTCATTGCTGGTATACAGGAACACTTCAAGATGGGACAGTTTTTGATACTAATATTCAAACGAGTAAGTCTTAATATAATTTTTGGCAAAATATTTGTGTAATAAACAGATGAGTTGGCTGTACCCTTTTCTTGGTTGTCACCTAACTCTTTTCCAGATGTCTTCTGCACTTACGATTTACTTGGAGTTTTTTTAGTTCATTGATTATCTCTTGGTCATTAGGAAGCTTAGTCTAAATTTGGTTAATGTCTTAGTCCATTTTCTGTTGCTCTAATAGAAAACCTGAGAATGGATAATTTAGAGAAGAGTTTTTTTGGCTCAGTTCTGGAGCTCCAAGATCATGTACAGTTATCTATCCAACTTCTGGTTAGTCATGTGCTGCTTCATGCATGGCAGAAAAGTAGAAAAGAAAGCTAGCAAGAGCTTGTGAAAGAGAAACACGTGTTAAGAAAGAGTGAAGCTCATCTGGAACAGGCTTGCTTTAACAATCCCTTCTTGAGGTAACCAAACCAGGCCTGCAAGTGGGAGAACTCTTGTGAGAAGTTTTAATCCCTCTTAGTGACCTAAGCACAGGCCCCAACACTTCTCAGCACTGCTGTATTGGGGACCAAGCCTCAACATGAATTTTCAGTAGGGACAAACATCTTCAAACCATAGCAGTATCTCAAACTGATGCTTTAGTATTTTAATAGAAAAGGCAAGATAGTGTGCTGTTTTAGTGGTGTAAGTATAGGGCCTTATCCTCTACCCTTCTTTTAGACCTTTTTCTCTTTTTTTTTTTTTTTTTGGTACTAGAGATTGATCCCAGGGACACTCTACCACTAAACTGTATCTCCAGCCCTTTTATTTTGAGACAGATCTCTGCAAATTGCAGACGCTGGCCTTGAACTCACAATCTTCTTGCCTCAGCCTCCAGAGTTTATGGGATTACAGGCTTGCACCACCATGCCCAGTTTAAATCATAATTATTTTACCTCAAATTTGCTTTCTTTTTTTTCTTGGGGGGTAGGGTACATTGTAATCATACAGCATAGGAAACAAATGTGCACTCAGCATTTGTTGTATGTTTCCCTCCAGGTCCCACCTGGCTCCCTCCCCTTCCCCAATATCTAGAATTTTTTTGATGAATTTACCTGGCTTTCTGAATTGTTACTTTTTTTGTTTTTGTACTGAGCATTGAACTGAGGTGCATTCTACCTCCAAGCTATACCCCCAGCCCTTTTTACTTTTTATTTTGAAACAGGGTCTTACAAAGATGATGAGGCTGGCCCCAAACCTGCAATCCTCCTGTCTCATCCTTCCAAGTACTGGGATTACAGGCATGCACTACAGCACCTGGCTTTGTTCTTGCAATACATCATGGTTGCAATTGTGAGCTCAGTTAAATCACTATGTTTCCATTGGATCTTAATTTATAGAGTAACTCGTTAATTATAAGGAAATTCTGTTTTACAGGTTCAAAGAAGAAGAAAAATGCCAAGCCTTTAAGTTTTAAGGTTGGAGTAGGCAAAGTTATCAGAGGAGTAAGTAAAGAATGACAGTAAATCAAAAGATGTCCTGACATGGGATATTTGTCATACAGTGCTGTGAAGAATTAGGATTGGTAATGTATGAAAACAGTCTTTGAGGTCTGACATAGATTTTAACATTGCTAGCTCATCTGGCACAAGTTGTCTGGGTCTCACTTTCCCCATCTATAAAAAAAAGGAAGTAGGGCCTAGCTCAGGTTTATTAAATGAGTATAATTTTACATACCTAGTAGGGACTCAAATATAATTTTACATACCTAGTAGGGACTCAAATATTGGTTCTTTCCATGTCTAACCCTTTTATTATTTTTCTTCATAAGAATATTTGGCCCTATAAATTTCTTTGTTTCTTATAAAATGTTACACAGCTGTTGTACCACATATATAATCAGATAAAGCAAAATATCTGTTCCACTGAAGTACTCATAGAAGCAGGAGTTTGTTTCTGTAAAAATCTTTCAAACATAAGCATGCTTTTACCCACCCATATATGTGAGAAAACAGAAGAAAACTTTGAGAAAAGGAGAAGTTAGGCTTGAGCTATATGGACCATTACAGTATACAAAAGGACATAAAAGCAGGGTTGATAACTTCCCTAAATTAGATTTCTGTGTTAGGGCCTGTCCATTGATTGTTTTAAATTGTAATTACTCAAACATAAAACATTGGTTAACTAAAATGCCTATTTAAATAGTTTATAAAAATTCTTAATATATTACTTTGTACTATGGGGCCAAAGATACGGTTCAGGTAATCATACCCAGAGCCCAAAAAAGAATATAAAACATGTTGAAATGAAAGAGTTAGTAGCATATAACTTTTAACTGCTGTCACCTACTTGTACAAAGTTGGTAGCAACTCTATGTCAAGATGAGAAAACTTTCTAATTCTATAATTACTTGAAAACTAGTAAATTTCTTCTAGTTTACCATATTAGTTTCCAGATATGATAAATCTTTATCCCTTGGGTTTCATCAGCGTATATGATATTAGAAACATACTCTGTATATTTGTATCACGTTGATTTAACCATTTTGGCAACTGTATTTAAAATCCAAATTTTGAAGAAAAAAAAACAAAACATAGAGGCAATCCTTTATCATTTCTTTGAAAAGTTAGTTATACCTTCTGCAAAAGACCTTAGTGCTCTAACATGACAATTTGGTAATCTTAAAAGTTTTAGAGTACTTGCTAGTTTATTCCTATAAAAATAAATTTTTTTTGCCAGTCATGGTGGCGCACACCTCTAATCCCACTACTTGGAAGGCTAAGAAAGGAGGATCACAGGTTCTAGGCCAGCCAGCCACTTTGTGAGACCCTGTTTCAAAATAAAAAGGAGACTAGAGTACAGCCCCTGGGTTCAACCCCCAGTACCACACAAAAAAAAGATTGAAAATAAACTCAGTTTGTCCTATGATATAAAAGTGTAGCAACGTTTTTATAAAGATGCTAATAACTAGTTTCCATGATTGATGTGTCGCATGTTAGTTTACAATATTGCTTTCAAATTGTCTCATTTGAAGAGTTTGAGTATTGATATTGATATTAAAATATTTGGCATATCCTTTTCTTGAGGGAATTGAAGACAAAGATTTAGGAATTTAACCAAGATTACCTTTGTACATAATAAAATCCAGTCAATGCTTTTCTGTATGTTTGTCGTACTGCATGTATTTTTTGAAAAATATGACTTTTTTATTTTGCTCTTGGCCATTTTAGTGGGATGAAGCACTCCTGACTATGAGTAAAGGAGAAAAGGCTCGACTGGAGATTGAACCAGAATGGGCTTATGGAAAGAAAGGACAGCCTGATGCCAAGTATCCTTTTTCACCTTCATAATTAAGAAAAAAAAAACAAAAACATTTAGAAATATCAACTGAAGGTGTTGGGAAACGTGTTATGTAGGCTAGCCTTCAGATCAGAAATCCTTTCCAGACTAGTCTTCCGCAATACTCAGATGTGTCAACACAACCAACATATACTTTTCGTTTTTTGTTTTATTTTTTTTTTGAGATGGTGTCTTGCTGTGTTGCCCAGGCTAACTTCAAACTCATAGACCCAATCAGTCCTTCCACTTCAGTCTCCCAAGTAAGTGGAATGAAAGGAGCATGCCACTGTGGCTGGCAAGATAGTATTTTGGTACAACATATTTAAACCTGAGCTGGACTTTTCCTTTTTGTCTCTTATTCAGGTTAATTTTTAAGACCTTAACTGAAAAGTTTAAATTTTCATCTTTGAAAGGTAGCTCTTAATATTTGAAGGGTTTATTTCAGTAAGTTATAATGTCCAATACAAACAACTGTAGCAAACTGTAGGGCACAAATACAGCTCATAATTTTATGCTACAGTATAATTAAAAAATTAAATGAGTAAAGCTTAGAAATGGAACACACATTGGAGATTACCACTTGGGAAATGAAGACCATAGGACCAGAAAGTGTTAATAAGCATTTATTATCAATACTAATGACAGTATTTCTCTGATATGCCCAAGTTTGTAAACATTTAAAAAAAAACAAGGAAATGAGTCCAGACCATCGAAACCAGACCAATACAACAGGTAAATGGGGAGACAATTTATAGCTGTTGTTGGTTCCATTCCTGTTGACCCAGATAAATTTGATGAAAAAAAAAAATTGGAAGTCCTTCTGTAGTCTTATCTAATAAACTTGTTTAAGAATATAATAGTTCTCAGCCTTGCCTAACATGCATAGGGTCCTGGGTTCAATCCCCAGTATCACAAAAATAAAAAATAAATAGTTCCCATCCTATCAAAACCAGATGGCGAGCTGCAGTTCCCTTTCTCTCAGTGTGAAGTATCTTAAGACCCATCTGGCGTACATACATCACACCCTTCTCTGAATTTGGCATCTTTATTTTTTTTTAACGTGCTTTTATTGGTGCATTGGAGTCTTACATTGCAATGAATATCTATTTGATGTTAACATATATGCACATAGCTCTTGGGGCATCTTTAAATTCACAGTAAATATCATGTACTACACCTCGTGCAAACTGATAGAATACACCACATGTACTCAGATGGAAATCTTTTTTTTTTCCTTTTTGAGTACTGTGTAACAGCCTTCATAAAGTGGTGGTTAATTTGGTAATATTAGTGATGCATCTACATAAAGAGGAGCCTAGTAGAAGTTCAGCTTTCCTGGTCAGCCTACATTGATAGGTTATGATTACTATTTATCATTAAAGGGACTTTTAGGAAGCTCTAAGCTAGTATGTATTAACTTCTGAATCTACAGAGCTCTTTTGAGGTTAATTACTAATATGTAGAATACATAATTGTAATTTTATACTAAGGTTATTAGGGGTAGAGGAGAGGCACTTTTTATCAAATATAACTTGACTTTCTCAACAGAATTCCACCAAATGCAAAACTCATCTTTGAAGTAGAATTAGTAGATATTGATTGAATTACCAGGGCTTCAGATCTACAGACATCAGCAACGATGATAAAAACCTGGCCTTGAAATTTACTTAATTAGAGCTTCTTGCTATTATAAGGGAAGAATCAGCTGGAAAGGAGTGAAAACTTGTTTACTTGATCCCAACTTTTGAGAAATGTAATCCCTTATAAATCCCTGAAGTCTAAAATATTTTACTATAGCTGTAAAATACTGGTTAAGGAGAACTTTTTTCCTTTTACCTCATGTTATTAAATGGCTCAATAAAAATGTATCCACTGTCAAGATTTGCCCGATTTATTTGGTGTTACTATATTAATGTCCTGATTAGGTAAGCAGGACTACAGAGCTCACCCAAACATAACAAAATGATCTGGATAGCTTTGCCAAGGAAATTAATCATCAAAATCTTTAAATTTTCCAGTATGGTGAGAAGTCAAAGGCATGGAACTTGAAGCAAAAGGTTGAAGGGGCTTAGAAATCTTGGCAGGAAGATAATAGCTAAATTTAGGGAAAGTTCTCTTCAAAACCAATGAACCACTAATAACGGTGAATGGAAAGTTAATATTAGGTGCCCCCCCAAAAAAATAAATTCATAAGCAATTGCTGGATGAGTCTTCAGTTTTATTACAAAAATGAAGATGATCAGTTTGATCAAAATGAAAGCTTGCTCACAAGTTTTACATGAATATTCTAAATACAAAGTCTCCTGAAACAACATACTTTTGATATGATTTTCATTTAAAGGGATGCAGACATTACATTTTCTCATTTATAATCTACTTCAAGGCATAGTATTTTAATAGTGTATCTTTTCTGAAGTTAGATCCAAATTCACATGTATAAGTGAAACACTCAAGAAAACCTTGCCAGCAACAGTTAAAAATTGTTTTTACAGAGGAGGTAAATCCTTAATAACCAGCCCTTATGTGTTTTCAGAACCTTATACCATACTGACATGATTTGCAGTCAGTTTTTTTCCTACACTTAAGGCTACAAAACTCTGTTGCAAATGCATTGCAAAAGAATTCTAGACCACTTAATGCAAAAAAATAAAAAAAATAGTTCTCCAATAAAAAGTAAATTTTATAAATGGTAGGAAATAGTATCTGTGGTAAGCTACTAATTGACATTTTTCCAACTATTACTAAACAAATCATGTTACACAGAAACAGGGAAGACAAGTTATCAAATACAAGCTTATGCTATGTTTACATCCCTCATTAAAAAAAATAATTTCATACTTTTCACATACTGCATTCTGAAATTTCTATTTTCTCATCAGGTTGGAGGGGGCGGATAATACTGTCCATAATTCCAAGGATTCTGATAATTGTACTGAAGAAAAAAAAAAATAACCATGTTAGCATACTAGAACTATGGCTGAGTTCCATATAAAAAAGTAAAAACAACTATCAAGAAAATGAGTCATTTTTGCTGAATTTAAGACTTATTGACAAAAGAATGTATTATACTCTTTGGAACAAAGGCAGTTTGTTTTTTCTTTTTTTAATAAAGAATTATATAATATGGACTCACTTGATACCAGGCACTATAATTATATGCAGCTTGATTTGCCTGTAAATCACCATCAATCATCTGTGTAGAAGATGAAGTTGTATCTTCTGTGTGTGCTTTCTTTTCTTCTGGTTCTTCGGATCTATTTAAGAGGTCAAAATGGAAACTTTCAAATCTTCCAGAGATAAGAATTTTATGAGACAAATGTCAAGTACGTACATTTGTTTTACGCAAGTTTTCAACCACTGATTTGGGGGGAGGGGAAACATCTGGCTGAAGCAAAAGTAATAGGCTAGAAGATACCTAGCAGCATAACTGTATAGCTGGACAAATTTTGGACAAGAGGCTAAAAGCTAAACTCAACAATTTACCTTTCTTTTCCAAAAAAATCCTTCAAACTCAATCAACTATCCAAAGAACTTTACCTAATATCTCTGCTTCATGGTATGACCTCACTAATATATTTGCCAATTAGCATTCTGATATCTGCCCAAAGCACAGATCAGACTGCTCACTGCCCTCAAAGAACCCTCAGCAGTCTGCTAGCCTAAAGAATAGACTCAGATTCTCCAGCAAGATAGGCAAAGCCCTTAAGAGACTTAACCTCACATCCCACTCTCCACAAACTGAAACCATCCAGCTACATTGGGTGACCTCCCACGGAGATACCACACATTCGTGTGTCACATGCCAACCATGGCAAAACAACTGCCTGGGATCTGGATATGGCCTACCAGTGTTTTGTTTGGCCTACGTGATGACTTCTTTTAAACTTTCATATAAAATCTGACTTCATAAAAACCAAGACGATGTCTACGTGATATCCACAGTTCGGTATAACTTCGGGTGGAGCTGAGCAGTTATGCCCACGGTTGGAATGTGCTTCACACCTCAACACTACTCCCAATTTCCTACACCAAGGCAATACCACTCATGTTATTGCCACCTGCCAAGCCTGCATTTGTGATCCTCTCTGAAGCTTTCCTTACGTCATTCCCTCAACTTAGAAGGTCCGTGGCCCAGCTTTACACACACTGTAATGGTTTTCCAACTCCCAGAATCCTCTCCAAGCTCAATGCAACTCTCAGTCGGGACCCTCGGAGTGTGCTGCTGGGCAATCCAGCTGAAAGCCTTCACTCTTTCTTCAAAATTAAAGCTTGTCACACCCATTTTATGTGGTTATTTTTCAAATCACAATGATAAAACTAAATTAATACAACATAAAGGTAACATTTAAAAATATTGTCTTTAAAATAAGCATTTCAACAATGATATATCTCCTTTTAAGCATCCCTTTCTGACTTAGCAAGGAATTACATACCCATTTTCTGCTTTCCTTTTTAAAGTATCCTGTTCTTTTAGGAGTGTTTGGTGTTCGTCATAAGCATTCAGAAGCCTGAGGAGGAAGAAAAAAAACATCCTCTGGAATATACAAAAACCAAACTCATTTCTACTTAGGAAACCTACGTAAATTTCTAAGTGGCTCATTTTTCACACTGTTGTTCTTGATTTCAATTACAACCATCTTTAATTGCCTGATACTCAGACTCTTCGTACTTATAATTGCAATGGCCTAAATGGCATCTTTGAGTTGAACCTCCAATTTGTCTGCCTACTACTATCAAATCAAAATTGTCTCTCATTTAGCTGGGTGTGGTGGCACACACCTGTAATCAGTACTTGAGAGGCTGAGACACAATGATAGTAGGTTCAAGGCCAGCCTGGGCAACTTTGCAAGACCCTGTTTCAAAATAAAAAAATAAAATAGGGCTGGAGGTGTAGCTCAGAGGTAGAGCGACCCTAAATTCAATCCCCAGTACCAAAAACAAGAAACGATGTCATTGAATTTTGTTGGTCCAAACTCCCAATAGCTTACTACTGGGAGCTGCCTACTGCATATGACACAGCACAATCAAGATCACACTCCAGGTGGAGGGTGTAGGTCGGTGGTGGAGAATTTGCCTAACGTGTGCATGGCCCAGAACAGGAAACAAAAAAAAAATCATACTTTCACTACATCACAAAATCTTCAGTGAAGCAGATGTTACTTTTATATGCACTTTAATCTGCTTCCATCATGCTGTCCTCTCCTCAATTTATCAGAATCCAGTAGTAGCTAACTGAGGCTCTGCCTCCTCTATGAAGCATGACTTGTCCATTCTGATCCCTAGATAAGTAGGCTTCTTAAAAGGTGTCGGCTGTAGTGGCGCACGCTTGTAATCCCAGTACTTTGGGAGGCGGAGATCGGAGGATCCGGGCTCGCTCGTGCTCTCTCTCTCTCTCTCTCTCCCTCCCTCCCTCCCTCCCTCCCTCCCTGTTTCTCTTTCTCTCTACTTAGTGAGGCCCTCCGCAACTTTGTGAGACCCGGTTTCAAAATAAAGTATAAAAAATAGGGCCGGGGGTGTAGCGCGGAGGTAGAACGCCCCTGGGTTCAATCCCCGGTACCGCAAAAAAAAAAAAAAAAAGGTGTCTGCTACCTGACACATGGTTCCTCTGAGAATCATACCAACAACTAAAGGTAGAATTACATCTCCATTCTTTTGCCTTCTCTAGTGCAAAAACAGAAGACATTAAGTACACAGCATATGAGTTAGTTAAAAACAGACTCTGAAGCAGGTTCTGATCCCAACCCCCACAATGTAATAGCTAAATGACATTGGAAAAATTGCCCTTTTTTGGTACTGAGGAATGGATGCAGAGGCATTCTACCCCTAGGCTATACCCCCATGCCTTATTTTTATTTGAAACGGACTCATTAAGTTGCTGAGGTTAGTCTCTAAGTTGCTGAGATTGGCCTCAAACCTGCAGCGATCCTCCTATCTCAGCCTAGACTAGAAATTTATCAATGTTTACCAAATCAAATCTTTTATTATTTTTTTTTTTTTTTGCGGTACTGGGGATTGAACCCAGGGGCGTTCTACCTCCGCGCTACACCCCTGGCCCTATTTTTTTATGCTTTATTTTGAAACCGGG
>PVJS01057614.1:0-12003 GCA_004027185.1 Glis glis | reverse complement strand
CAAAAAAAAAAAAAAAAAAAAAAAAAAAAGAATTGGGCATGGTGACGCACGCCTGTAATCCCAGAATTTGGGAGGCTGAGATAAGAGACTTGCTGGTTCAAGGACAGCCTCAGCAAGTAGTGAGACTCTCATCAACCTAGCAAGACTGTTTCAAAATAAAACTAAAAAACAGGGTTGGAATCCCTATTTAAAAAAAATGGGATCCCTATACACTGTTGATGGAAGCAAAACAAAACTGGCAGTACCTATAAAAAATTTTTTATGGTACTGAGGATTAAACTCAGGGGCATTCTACCTCTGAGCTATTTTTATGTTTTATTTTGAAACAGGGTCCCATTAAGTTGCAGAGCGGCTCAAGAAGTTGCTGAGGCTGGACTTGAACCTGTGCTCCTCCTGTCTCAGCCTCCCAAGTACTGGGATTACAAGCATGTGCCACCATGCCCAGTTTAAAAATTTTAAACAAGGATTCCTGCTCTCCCAGTAATCTCACTTCAAGAAATCTCATCTAGCCGGGTGCCATGTAGGTGGTACATGCATGTAAATCCCAGTACCTGGGAGGCTGGGACAGGAAGATCACAAGTTTGAGGACATGTGAGGACAGTCTGGGCAACTTTGCAAGACCCTGTCTCAAAAAAAAGGGCTGGACATGGTAGCTCACACTTGTAATCCCAGTACTTGGGAGATAGAGACAGGAGGATCAGCTACTTAGTCAGGCCCTCTGCAACTTAATAAGACTCTGTTTCAAAATAAACAATAAAAAAAATAGGGCTGGGGGTGTAGCTTGGAGGAAGAATGCTCCTGGGTTCAATCCCCAGTACCGCAAAAAAAAAAAGAGGGACCTGGGGATGTAGCTCAGTAGCAGAGTACCCTTGGGTTCAATCCCCAGCGCACGCGCACGCGCACACACACACACACACACACACACACACACACCAAAAAAAATCTCAAGTATAGAATATTAGCATGAATACTCAAAGACATACGTATAAACCAGGGACAGGGGTGCACACCTGTAATCCCAACTACTTGGGAGGCTGAGGCAAGAGGATCACAGGTTCAAGGACAGCCTCAGCAAGTAGTGAGACTCTCATCAACCCAGTGAGACCCTGTTTTAAAATAAAAATAAAAAATAGGGCTGGGGTATAGCTCGGAGGTAGAATGCCTCTGGGTTCAATCCCCAGTACCAAAAAATAAAAAATTAAAAAATTAAAATAAACTATTGTGTTTATATATCAAAAGGTTTAGAAAACTTGGGGTACGGTGGCATATACCTATAATCCCAGTACTTGGGAGGCTGAGACAGGAAGATCGCAGGTTGGAGGCCCATGTGTGGTAACTTAGTGAGACCCTGCTTCAAAATAAAAAATAAAAAGGACTGGGGATGTAGCTCAGAGGTACAATGCCCCTGGGTTCAATCCCGAGTAACACACACACACACACACACACACACACACACACACACAAAGTTTCAGAAGAATATGTAGAAAACTACTAACAGTGGTTAGCTCTGAGGAGTAGGGAGTAGAAGTTGAGGTTGTAGGAAGCTTTTTACTTTTTTACTGGATATAATTTTTAATTTTATTTTATTTTCTATAGGATAAGTCTTACTCTTATCATTTTAAGAGCTCTCATAAATATTAAAATTTAAAAATATTTTTAACACTAGCCTCTTGTTTTATTTGCACCCTAGGACACCGAAGGCATCACAGGAAAGCTAGCAAGCACTCCAGAGCCTGCCAGCAATTTCTCAAAAGATGTCAACTAGCAAGCTTTGCTCTGCCCTTGTAGGAGCTCAGACAGCCTGCTCTCCTGATTAAAAATTATCAAAAAGGCAGTGAGCGCTTAGCAGACCCTCAGCAACTTAGCAAGACCCTGTTTCAAAATAAAAAGGGATGGGGGTGTAGCTCAGGGGTAGAATGCCCCTAGGTTCAATCCCCAGTACAAAAGAAGAAAAAAAGAAAAAAGGCAGTGAGCACTGCTTAGAACACGTTCTTATTCTCCCCACTCCCTGTCCCCACCCCCTAAATCATTCCAGTTTTCCCAAAAAGTATTTTTCCCAACATCATATTGATTATTGCTTCCTAGTACCTTTTCCTGTCAGGCCTTTCCTGTGCCCTCATCCCCTTACCCAGGTTTAAGCTTAATTTTCTGAAAGAATCTATGAAGCCTCAGTCTCCTAGCTAGTCTCACTCAACCTTAAATAGAATCAGGAGAGTAGCAAACAGAAGCCAATAAATGTTTTAAAATGTCACCATTTAAAGTCATTTCTTTCAAATGGGGTCTGACAACTCACATTCAATCCAAATGACCCACTTTCCCCCACTCACTCCAAACCCAACCCAGATTTTACACATACTTCTCCCCACCATGACCTTCACTTTCTCTACTGTCCAACCTTTCATTCTTTCATTCAACAAACCTTTCTGAAGAGCTAGGCAGGGCAAAAAAAAAAAAGCAGGTATAGCAATGAATCAGACATTGTCTTATTAAAGAATATAGGTTAAAAAAATCACAATTTCCTAGCATGTAGGCGGCTTATGATTTCTATCGTCATCATCAGTAGTCATTGTATTCTGTGGGTTTCCAATCTAGTTCAGAAGATATATGTGCAGGCCCATAGTTCAGGGCTAGAAAGATGATGTAGAGAATCTCAAAATGTCATTCAAAGGCCTTCAAGCTGTGAAAATGGGAGGACATCACATTTTTTGAAGTATGGGTGTGAAATTAGGGGTGTGAAATAGTGACAATATAAGGAGATTAAATTGGCAACCATTTTTAGAAATTAATTAAGAGAAGCCGGGCATGGTGGCGCATGCTTGTAATCCCAGTACTTGGGAGGTTGAGACAGGAGGATCCCAGGTTAGCGCCAGCCTCAGCTACTCAGTGAGGCCCTCTGCAAGTCAGTGGGACCCTGTTTCAAAATAAGGAATAAAAGCTGGGCATGGTGGCACACTCTTGTAATCCCAGTACTTGGGAGGCTGAGACCGGAGGATCCATGTTTGCGGCCAACCTCAGCTACTTAGTGAGGCCCTCCACAACTTCATGAGACCCGGTTTCAAAATAATGTATAAAAAATAGGGCCGGGGGTGTAGCTCGGAGGTAGAACGCCCCTGGGTTCAATCCCCGGTACCACACAAAAAAAAAAGGAATTAAAAGTAGGGCTGGGGGTGTAGCTTGGAGGCTTAATGCCCCTGGCTTCAATCCCCAGTACTGCCAAAAAAAAAAAAAATTAAGAGGAAAAAATTATTATAAGTAGAGAGAATGCCTCCCCCAATCCTTTCCTCAAACATCAGATGGGGAGGGGAAAAAAGGAACACTCATTCATCTGGCTTCCATCACCCCAGATGAAACAGAAGACTAAATTGGGATGCTTGCCTTATGAGAAGGAACATTTTAACTGAGCAGTGAGTGGGGTGGGGCGCTATTTATGACACAAGAGGGCAAGCCCCTCCCTTCTGGTAAGAGCACTGGGCACACAGCCTTTTCCTATTCCTAATCCCTCCCCCCAAAGTAGGAGGGACAGAGTGTATCACTTGGCACAGGAGGGGGGAACAGCAGTGATTGACCCACTGGCCAGCTGCCTTAAAAAAGGAAGACCAGGGATGCCAGGATGAAGGACTGGAACCGAAAGGGAGGTGCCATCATGAGAGATCTGTGAAGAGGAAGGCCTGGGGGGGGGACCAGAAAGATGAGACCAGGGAGCTCAACATCTCCCATGTGGGAAATAACAACAATGGAGCCAGATTCTACATTAGTATCTAAACCAGATCAAGAACCTGAGCCACACCAGAAACCTATCACCCAGCCAGACCCTGGGCCAG
Organism: Glis glis; assembly: GCA_004027185.1. Taxonomy (NCBI): domain Eukaryota; kingdom Metazoa; phylum Chordata; class Mammalia; order Rodentia; family Gliridae; genus Glis; species Glis glis. The sequence continues at coordinate 8,182 of PVJS01057614.1, read as the reverse complement.
AAAAGACACCCATAGCCAGGCCAAGATCAAAGATGCAGCTGGGACCAAGTACCCAACAGCAGCATGGGTCACAGCAAAGACCCCTCCCCCAGCAGGAGCCCCTTGCCCAACGCGAAGCTGAACCCAAGCAGGATCCCAGAGCACACCAACAATCTGCTCTGCGCCAGGAACTTCATGCCCCACAGGAATCTGGACCACAGCAATCACCTCCCATCCAAAAGGTGCACTTCGGTGTACAGGAAGCTGCCTCCCAGCATGGACTTAGGCCAGGAAAAGTGTCCATGACTCAACCGGAACCAGAATTGAGAGACAGACACGTAGCCCAGCCAGGACTAGGACTGACAAAGCCCTCTCTAACACAACCAGCAGCTGAATCAACACCTACAGCCCAGGCTATCCCTGGACCCAGAAAGGAACCACCTGTCCAGAATGAATCTACATCCCAAGAGTCAGACCCCACGACCCAGCAAACACCTCCAGTCCAAGGAGCCAAACCCAAGAAGGGAACTTTGGCTCAGTGGAAATTTCTAAACATAATGCCTGAAGTATCTATATGGCGAATGGCCCAAGAGAAGAAGTTTTATGAATGGGTCACAGATTCTGACTCAGAATCAGATGGGAGGCCATCTTCAGAGACAGATCCTCTGCCCCTAATGAGTAGGACCGTGACCCCAGCAGTGAAGCTAGCCTTCGAAAAGAAACCTGGTTATGAAGCTACATCAGGATATAGTGGGACATCACCACATGGGAAGAAAACCAGTGCCCAGACTCCCAGACACTACCGGGATACAGGTGAGTCAACCTGGAAGAACTGGAACCTCCCAGGGACAGTCATTCATTCATTCAAGAAATACTAACAATTTACTGTATGCCAGCTTAGCTCACGTAATTCTTAAAGAAGCCTATGAGATAAAGCTTAACATCCCCATTTTATAGCAAAAGGTCAACATCCTCATTTTATTTTTGTGGGGCTGGTTTTGTTTTGTTTTGTTTTGTTTTGTTTTTGCGGTACCGGGATTGAACCCAGGGGCGTTCTACCTCCGAGCTACACCCCTGGCCCTATTTCTTATACCTTATTTTGAAACCGGGTCTCACGAAGTTGCGGAGGACCTCACTAAGTAGCTGAGGCTGACCGCGAACCCGGATCCTCCAGTCTCAGCCTCCCAAGTACTGGGATTACAAGCATGCGCCACCACGCCCGGCTTTTTTGTTTTGTTTTGTTTTGTTTTGTTTTGTTTTGTTGGTGATACTGGGGATTGAACCCAGAGGCATTCTACCTCCAAGCTACACTTTCAGTCCTATTTTTTATTCTTTATTTTGAAACAGGGTTCACTAAGTTGTGGAGAGCCTCACTAAGTAGCTGAGGCTGGCCATGAACCTGTGATCCTCCTGTCTCAGTCTCCCAAGTACTGGGATTACAAGCGTGTGCCACCACGCCCGGCCAACATCCTCATTTTAAAGATAAGGAAGGGTCTTGCACAAGACAGTGCAATTAGGAAGCAGCAAGCCCAGGATCTGAGCCTGGGTCTGACTTTCTCCACTGCACCTTACAGAGGTCTCGGAGAAAATCATATAGAGGTAGGAAAGAGCTCTGGGTGAGGGACCAGAAAACCAGAAAGTTGCCCCCTTCCCTGTATTTATTCATCCATCCACAAAAACTGACCCAGCACCAGCTGCCTGGGGGCAGGTTCTGGGGCAGACCTTGTAAGCTCCAGCAAGGCAATGCTGAGTGTGGACCTTACCCTCCAGAGCTTCCGTGTAGACTAGGCCCAACATCCAGGCATTCACAGCCTCAGCAGATCTGACCTATGCTGCCAGGAAGACACTGCGTCCCTTCCAGTTGCCTCGATAGGAACTCTCAGGTCAGCCAGGCAGAATAGCCCTGGAGGCTGAGTTCTCAGGTAGGAGGCACCTGGGAGAGGAACTGTAGATGCCGCCAAAGTCGGTGGCAAGGGCAAGGACTGATGGAAGGGAAGTTGGGGTGTTAGAAGGGAATGGGCCCAAGACTCTAGCTGTTCCTGGGGCTCCTCTGAAGCAGGTCATGGTGACCCTGGGGTGCAGGCTCCAGCTCTCTCTCCAGGCCCTGCTCTTCCTTCTCTAGGTTCAAAACCCCTGCCGTGGCGAAGGGGGAATGGAAGTTTTATCCATGGAATTGGGGGATACTTGAAGCATCCTGGTGGGGGGACAATGCAGCCCCAATCCTGAATCTGAGGGTACCTGGAACGCCATAGTCTGGAGGCCAGGCAATGGTGGTGTCTCCACCGAGGGCCTGTTCCTCCTAGAAGAGCTGGATGGTCCCACTCTGTGCTGAGGAGAACAGAGGAGTCAGAGTTTCAGTGCCAGGGCTGGTCGTATGCTTTTGGGAGAAAGAGGAGGAGAGGCAGGATGCAGAGTTGGCAACCCTCTTTTTCTAGCACCAAGAATGGAGAGCTATTTCTCTAGGCCTCCAGATCCCAGTCTCAAGGGACATCCGCTCCACACACACCCTGGCATAGGCTGTCAAGGCCGCCTCTCCTCAGGCTCCCCTGAGGCAGTTGGCAGTACACATGCGCGAGCCTCGCACCTCCTCTGCTTTCCCGCCTTTTCCTAGGCACGTGCAGTAGCCTACTACTTCCTCTATTTCCGCTCCCCTTTGCCCACCAGCCCGCCACCTGAATTTGGTGCGCAGGCGCCAAGCATTCTCCTTCCCTCCTTCCCTCCATTCTCTGCAACAGGGGAGAGGGCAGGGGGGGGGAATATAACCCCAAGAAAGACAGCAATAGAAGAACTAGCAGACAGAGGACCGGGAAGGCGGAGCTGCTTCCTCCTGCGGCTCCCAGGGACAGCCACACCTCCAGGGCCGGCCCTGCCCCGGCTTTAGGTGACCGGAGGACCCGGCCCGCTCCCGGCCCCCAGGCGGAGGCTCAGCGGCGCCCCGCTCTCCCCCTGCTCGGGGCGGGCGGGCTAGGCCGCGTGCCAGGGGATCCCTCCGTGGGAAGGTGAGTGGGATAGCGAGGCTGAGCACCAGCGCGTGAGACGATCCGGGCTTCCCTGTTGGGGTGAGCCCTGCGGGGCTCCCCACTAGTCCTTCCAAACGACGCTTTTCGCCGCCTCCAGGTCTGCATTTTTGTTTGTCGCGGGCCCTTTAATGCGCTCGAGGGGGGCGGAGCCAGGCCTTCAGCCCTAACGGTTGGGGGCGTGGCCCGGCTGTGGAGCGCGGCCGTGATTGCTCAGGGGGCGGGACCCAGAGAGGAGCGAGCCCGAGATTGGCTGATATGGGGGCCCGGCGGTGGTGTGTAGTGAGGATTGGCCCTCGGGGCGGGGCCTGGCGGCTGGAACTGGGCTCCCGCGCCGGCACCGCAAAGAATTGATGGAGTCAGCCAGGGTAACGAAGAATGCCAAAGAGGGGTCGAAGAGCCGCAGTCGCCGGCGGTGGCGCAAAGACAAGGCCAAAGGTGAGCTCGCGGGCGCGGGCAGCAGCCGGGAAGGAGCCTCGCACACTCCGCGGGGGCACTCAGGACTAAGTGGACGGACCCACTGCCACGAGAAGGGGGGAGCCATGGACTGGCTCATCGCTGCCCTCCGTGGGGCGGGGACGATCCGGGGTGAAAAGGGGGTGCGGTGAGAGTGGAATGTCCCACTCAGACAGACTACCAGTCGCCCCACGGTCGTCTTGGGAGCAGAGTCCGGCTTGCAATCCATCCGGCTTGCAGTCTCTTGGACCAAGGTCCGATTCAGTATTCGCTGTTTGACCACGGGCAACTGCTGTCCTCAGTGTTCCTGCCAGGAAAATGGTTCAAAAGACGTTTTTTCAGGTCTCCAGCGCTCTTGACTGGATAATGGGGAAGGGTTTTAGCAGCTGTTGTCCAAAAGGGAAGTTTAGGGGAGATTCAGAGAAAGGCGGGAGGAAAGGGTGACCCGAAGTGGGGAATGCAGCAGGCAGCAGGGCCAGTCCAGCTCATCACAGCCCCATCCTTCCACCCTCGGTCAGTGCATCCATCCATTCATTGTCAGTCCACCTGTGTCATCCCAGCCCCACTGGGGCCTAACCTCCTGACCCCCACCCCTTCCAGGACAAGGGGGCTCCGGGTTGGCTTTGGACCTAAGGAGTAAAAAGAGGGCTGTCATCCAGAGTCCTTGGGTGTATTAAGGCTGAAGAAAGACCAACAGACCAGAGAGAGAGACAGGCAGGGGCAGGCATTAAGTCCTGGCTCAGTTATGAGTCTTTTTCAGTCTTGGTGAGGACCTGTGGGAAGTTCCTGTGCAGGAAAGAAACTGACATGGCCCCCCAACCCCAGGGAGCTCAAACTCATTGTGCCCCCTGCCTACACCATTAGCCAAGGGTAGAACTACAGTTGGTTCCAAAGTAAATGCACAAGGTCAAACAGGTTGGGAGCTCAGACTGGATCCTTGGGGCACTCCCTGCCATACAACAAGACATTGAGCATCACAAGCAGGACAGCACACACCAAAGCAGACCACAGTTAAGAACCCGTGTATTGGCCGGGAGTGGTGGCGCACGCTTGTAATCCCAGTACTTGGGAAGTGAAACAGGAGGATTGCAAGTTTGAAGCCAGTGTCAGCAATTTAGCGAAACCCTCAGCAACTTTGTGAGACCCTGTTTCAGAATAAAAAATAAAATAGGGCTAGGGGTTCAGCTCAGAGGTAGAATACCCTGGGTTCAATACCAGTACCAAAGAAAGAAAGAACCTGGGTGTTGGAGCACTTGCCTAGCATGAGCTAGGCCTAGATTCAATCCCCATCACTGCCAAAAAAAAAAAAAAAAAAGAAGCTGGAGACCTGGTTCCTTACTCTAAGAGCTCTGACATGCGGGCAACAGGCTTCTTTCCCTGCCTCAACTTTCTGAGCTCTAAAATGGTTATAATTATAGGAGTACCTGATTTGAAAGATTGTTGTGAGGTTCAAATGAGTGTAGAGCCTTTAGCACATAGCAGTTACTTCCTCAGGAGAGGTGGAGGTAATTATTACTGCTTGACCCCACTAGAGAGAGAGTGAGCTCCCTGAGAGTGGTACTTGTCTGCCTTGTTTACACTATAATGCCAGAGCCTGGAATGCCAGGCACATAGGTACTCAAATATTTATTGGATTAATAAGTAAAGGAATGCATGAACTGTAACAAAGGAATATGAATAATCATGCCTCCCTTAGGGTTGTCTGGAGGAGTCAAAGAATCTGCTGAAAGCCGGGCGTGGTGGCGCACGCTTGTAATCCCAGTACTTGGGAGGCTGAGATAGGAGGATCTCAGGTTCAACGACAGCCTCAGCAAGAAGTGAGACTCTCTTCAACCTAGTGAGACCCTTTTTCAAAATAAAAATAAAATAGGGCTAGGGGGTGTAGCTCCAAGGTAGAATGTCCCTGGGTTCAATCCCCAGTACTGCAAAAAAAAAAAAAATCTGTTTGGGTAGAGCTCCCTGCCTAAGACCCAGCCAGTTCAGCCACAGACACATGAACCCACCTACTCACAAAGGCTCATTCCCACAAGATCTGAGATTCACCTGTCATTTCTAGGGGTCTGCCTGGTACCAGGCCTCAGATGGGTGAATCAGACCCCACTCCTGCCCTGAGGGCATCTGGGCTGGCTGGAGCAGTCTTTATTATGAGTTTGATCTTGCCAGTGATTAGATGAAGCTAGTGTCATTAGGATCACCCCATTTCCCAGATGACAACACTGAAGCAGTGATCCACCTGGCCAGCGAGGCCACCCTCGACCTCCTCAGGGCAAGGAGTGTATGGGTTGGCAATCGCTGTGTGTACCAACCTTGATTCCGGACAAAAAAGGTTCCGGTCCCACAGATTCATTCAAGAGACATTCACTGAACACCTGGTGGTGCCAGGCCTAGGCTCTTGGTGGACAGCAGGACAGACTCACAGTGGAGATGGGGACACAGACAATAATCAAATGTGACTATTGTTGTATACTGTGACAGATAAAACAGAGGAAAAACCCTGAGAAAATGAAAGAGGGAGGTTTTCCAAGGAGGTGACATTGGACCCAAGGATGGGCAGGCGTTAACTGCTGAGCAGGGGGGCAGGGAGGACAGAGAAGACAGCAAGGGCAGAGACCTTGAGGCCCCAGGCAGCAGCACATGACGATGCAGAGGAGCTCAGAGAGGGAAAGAGGATGGTAACAGGAAGCAGGAAGCTGGGGCACACAGGAAGAGAAGAGAATGATACCTGGTTTGGGAAGCTGTGTGCAGGATTTAGAGCTTTATCCTGAGAGCAAGGCAGAGGGGCATAGAAGGGTTGGGAGCACATGATTGGATTTATGTTTTAGAAAGATCCCCTGGCTGCTATGCAGAGAACAGATTGAAATGGAGACACACACCGAGCTGTACAGTCATCCAAATGAGAATGCTATGGTGTGGACCAGGGAGAAGGCAGTCAAGGTGGGAGAAGGGCCAGGCTGGGGAAGTTTCTGGGGGGCAGATTGAACAAGACTAGGTGATAGGTGGGATGGGGGTGGATGTGGCCAAGATGAAGCCCTGGGTTTCTGCTTGAGCAAATGGGGAGAGGCCTGTTCTTATCACACACACACACACACACACACACACACACACACACACACACAGGAGACCAGGACACATCCAGATGTATACATACATTCATATACAAACACCTGCCCAGACAGGCTCACAAGCCAAGAGAACTAGGGATACACTCACGGCTAAGAAACACACATGCTGTGACCCTTGCCACAGACATACGTACCTTCAGGCATACCAAAAAGTGCAGAGAATGAGGAAAAATGTCAACATACCCATTCACAAATAGGCCAGGACACACTGGCCAAGACACATACCTATAAATGTACATACATACATGTGAACCCCAAAGACACCCTCACAGCTCATCACCCGGAAAGCACACAGCTGAAGCACAGGCAAAAGGAGCACCACAGACAGATACAGGCAGGGACCGGCAGCACCATCCTGGGGCCGCCCTTTGCTGGCTCTGTGACCCTCACCTCTCTGCGCCTCTGTTTCTCATTTGCCAAAAGGGGGTGATAATGTGTTGCGGGGAGGATGACATGAGTTCCTCATGTAAAGATAACAGTGCTGGCGCACACGCTTGCTCCTTCATGCAGATGCTCTCAGGGAAAGACCACGCTCGTTTGCCCCACACCTGCATCCGATCCCAGGATCCCAGGCCTTCCCCCTTCAGAAGCCCTTGCTCCCTCCCAGGCTATAGCCCTGTCCCATCCGCATCCTCCTGCTTCCTTCCCCTCTGCCCTTCTCACCCATGCTCCATCCCCAGGGGCCAAATCTAGGCCAGATCATTGTCCTGTGGCTTTTGAAGGCAAAGGGCTGGGGCCCAGTCAGTTGGACCCCCCCCCCCGCCCCTGCCAGTCCTACCTCTGCCCCACTCGTGCCATGCTCAGCTATGGCTCTAGTAGGCCTGCCCTTGCCCCAGTGCCCTCTGCCTGGGATTCTTAGCAAGTTTCTGGCAACCCCAGCATCCCGTCCTCCTGGCTCTAGCCAGCCCAGCCCTCAGGGAATCCCCTGGAACAGAGCAAAGGGCAGGGCCCTGCAGACACCAGTACCTTCCCCACTACTTTGTGCAAGTTGCTTGTTTTGTTGGTGTCTTCTCTCCTTTTCTTTTCTTTTTCTTTTTTTTTTTTTCCTTTTTGGTACTGGGGATTGAACCCAGGGGCGTTTTACTTCTGATCTACACCCCCAGCTCTTTTTATTTTTATTTTTTTATTTTTGGTGGTACTGGGGATTGAACCCAGAGACATTCTTCCTCCGAGCTATACCCCCAGCCATATTTTATTTTTTTAGTTTGAAGCGGGGTTTCACTAAGTTGCTGAGGCTGGCCGCTAACCTGCGATCCTCCTTTCTCAGCCTCCCAAGTACTGGGATTACAGGCATGCGCCACCACACCCGGCTTTATTTGTATTTTTGAAACAGGGTCACACTAGGTTGATGAGAGTCTCACTACTTGCTGAGACTGCCCTCAAACCTATGGTCCTCCTGTCTCAGCCTCCCAAGTACTGGGATTGCAGGTGTGTGCCACCATGCCCAGCATTTATTTTTTATTTTGAAACAGGGTCTCACTAAGTTGCTGAGGCTGGCCTCGAACCTGCAATCCTCCTGTCTCAGCCTCCCAAGTACTGGGGTTACAAGCATGTGCCACCACACTGGCTTCTCTCCTCTTTTTTTTTTTTTTTTTTTTTTTTTGCGGT
>PVJS01057613.1:0-12004 GCA_004027185.1 Glis glis | reverse complement strand
AAAAAAAAAAAAAAAAAAAAAAAAAAATCTATATAAAGCAGGTCATTAAAATTTTTAAAAACTAGGATGAATTCATTTACAATTGACCAGTAAATTTAAGTCTAAATATTCAGGTAGACAAGGCTTTGAAGAAAGAGAGACAGGGCCTTCCTTCAGAAGCTGTGGGAAAGGTGCCTTTCTACACATCAGCGTAACTGATGGTGGGCACTGTAGAGGCTGTCCTCTTCTGTTATGGGAGGGAGGTCTTCAACTGTAGGATTCTATACCCTCTCCCTGTAAAAGTCAGGTCCTCTAACTTCCTCAGCTATTGCGTCTGCTTAGGATTTGTTCTTTTATCTTTTCCAACAAGGAAACCTTACAGTGGTTCCAGCTTCATCCAGAAAATTGTGTGGTTCTCAGGTAGAATTGGAGCATTCGAGGGAGTTGTACCATGCTCTGGTATTAGGTGGAATGCGTGTGTATTGGGGTATAAAGCTATTGTTCCCATCATGCAGCAGTATCTGCATAACAAACCACCTAACTTAGTGCCTTGAAACAACAGCCATTATATTCCTGATCCTGTGGGCAAGGAATTCAGGAGGGGCCAGACAAGGACAGGACATGCTGGGCTGACACGCTGGGCTCACTCATGTCTGGGACCTTGGTGCATCTCCATGGGACCTTTCTCCACACAGACAGCCTGGACTTTTTGACCTGGCAGCTGGGTTCCCTCTTGTGTAGAGGTGCAGTTAGACTGCATCATAAGGTCTGAGCCCAGAAATCCCAGAAGCTGACTTCTGCTGCAATCCGTTGGTCAGAGCAAGTCACGAGGCCAGCCCCTTGCCAAGGGTGGAGAAACGGACTCAGCCTCTTGGTGGAAAGAGTGACTTGTGTGTTTCTGGGAAAATGTTGGTGATCTTTTCAGACATTCTATCAGAGTCCTCCCTCAGGCTACAGTAGTTTACAACCTTCCCACTTACAGAAGGCACTCGCTCTTCCCAAGATTCCTGAAGTCTAGTCACAGCACTGGTCTCAACATCTAGCTTCCTGGGATCTGTGTCAGGTTTGGAGGCTCCACTGATCTGGATACCTGTGAGGCGGAGGTGAGCTCGCTCTCCCCCACCTGGCGTACAATGATGAGAGAGTTAGCGGTCTTAAACATTCCGATTTGAAAAGGGAAGGAAAAAGAAGACACTGGTCCTGCCAGGTGTGGTGGCACACACTTGTAGTCCCAGTACTTGGGAGGCTGAGACAGGAAGATCGCAGGTTTAAGGCCAGCCTCAGCAACTTTGTGAGACCCTGTTTCCAAATAAAAAATAAAATAGGGCTGGGGAGTATAGCTCAGAGGTAGAATGTCCCTGGTTCAATCCCCAGTACCACACACACACACAAAAAAAAGAAGGAGAAGATGATGGCGATGACATTGGTCCTTAGTAATTCTGAAATCCAGTCAGGCACATGTTTTCAGGTTTCCCTCTTCTGGGGGCAGGGAATATTTTGATCAGGGCTAGGTTTTGCCCTCTGGGATTGGTTTCCTAATATATTATTCTCAGTGGCTCTTGCTTCTTTCCTCTGAGAAATTCTTTCTATTCCATAAGAAATAGCTAGTTTTGTAGGTTTCTCAATCTGTTCCTTGTTCATTGAAAGTAGGGTGTCTAGAAGCCCCCCCATTTTTTTTTACTATCTCTGATCATTGTAGTCCATGATGATATTACTACTCCTTTAAAAACTTGTGAGTTTGATTAAAGCTATACTCATAAATCCCTACTTTGCGGTGTGAGAGTGCTACGGGACTACACTCCTATGGTTTCTAGAACCCTTCGTACCCAGCAGGCTATGAACAACGGTTACATTGCTCATGACTGTGAGCTGTGAGTTCCAGGACACAGCGAGGATGACTTATCTCTGCCCCACATTCTCCTGGCCAAGCTCGTGTGTCCGGAACTGTGGTTCTCCTCCACAGGCCTTTCTTGTTCCACATGGATAGTCTGGACCTCTTAACATACAAGTTAGGAAGAATTTGTCATAACTAGATAAAGTCAACACCTTGGTGGGTGCCATGGCCCCTCCATGGTGATAGGTTGGTCTCTTCCTCAGAATACACCATCACCATGTACGACACCAAAACCAGAGAGCTCCGCTGGAACGCCACCTACTTCGACTACGCAGCCTCGTTGCCCGAGGACGACGTGGACTACAGTAAGTGCTCCCCATGGGCTTTGCAAGGTCGGGCTGGCACCTTCCATCTATGGGAAACGATCGCTCCAGAAAGCAGGATTTTCTTTTTTTTTTTTTTTTTTGCGGTACCGGGGATTGAACGCAGGGGCTTTCTACCTCCGCGCCACGCCCCCGGCCCTATTTTTTATACTTTATTTTGAAACCGGGTCTCACGAAGTTGCGGAGGGCCTCGAGAGAGAGAGAGAGAGAGAGAGAGAGAGAGAGAGAGAGAGATAGCTGAGGCTGGCCGCGAACCCGGATCCTCCGGTCTCCGCCTCCCAAAGTACTGGGATTACAAGCGTGCGCCACCACGCCCGGCTCAGGATTTTCTTTTAAGACACCTTCATCACCAGGTTCTGGACTTGCCATGGGTTTGTAGTAAATACTTCCCAGGGTCTCTGTGGCAGGGGCCTGGGTGGGAAGTCCAGGGGGAGCCAAAGCAAAATGGTGGTGGATTGAGCCAGGGAAGAAGGAGGGCATATCTTGTTGAGTCCCTGTGTGTCACAGAAGGAATTTACTACAAGCCAATGGGCAGTATAATCAACATGTGACATTAACAACCCATCAAGAAGGCCACTCTCATTGTGAATCACCCCCTGGTTATTTTCTAGATAACATTCCCCCAACTCAAATGATAACCAAGAAAGCCAATTTTGTCATCTTAACATTGGTATCTGAAAGCCTGACTCTGCCTTTTCTGGTCCAGAACCTAGATATTTTGTGTCTCTGAGTGTTTCTTTATGAGTCAGATGCTCCTAAGTCTGACTTTCAGCTTGATCCTTGAGATTTATTTATTTATTTATTTATTTATTTATTTATTGTTGTGGTCCTGGGGATTAAACCCAAGGACATTCTACCTCCAAGCTATACCCACAGCCCTATTTTTTTTTATACTTTATTTTGAAACCGGGTCTCACGAAGTTGCGGAGGGCCTCACTAAGTAGCTGAGGCTGGCCACGAACCCAGATCCTCTAGTCTCCGCCTCCCAAGTACTGGGATTACAAGCGTGCTCCACCAAGCCCGGCTTTTTTTTTTTTTATTCTTTATTTTGAAACAGGGTCTTACTAAGTTGCAGAGGGCCTCCCTGTCTCAGCCTCCCATGTACTGGGATTACAAGCGTGCGCCACCACTCCCGGCTCTCTCATGTTTATACACCAGACAATTCTCAGTGTCTAGACATTGGGGAGCCTGAACAGGATCATTGAAAACCAGTGAAATTGTTCTGAGGAGATACAAGCATATTCTAGAAGTCTTGTTTTCTCTAACCGAGTGACTGAAACTTGCCAGGCGAGTAGAGGATGTGGTTGCAGGATGGAGTGAGGCTTGACATGCTTTGTTGTTTGATCTTTACAGAGATGTCCCACTTTGTGTCCAATGGTGACGGGCTGGTGGTGACTGTGGACAGTGAATCTGGGGACGTCCTGTGGATCCAAAACTATGCTTCCCCGGTGGTGGCCTTCTATGTCTGGCAGCGGGAGGGTCTGAGGAAGGTGATGCACATCAATGTCGCCGTGGAGACCCTGCGCTACCTGACCTTCATGTCTGGGGAGGTGGGGCGCATCACCAAGTGGAAGTACCCGTTCCCCAAAGAGACGGAGGCCAAGAGCAAGCTGACGTGAGTGGGGGACTCAGGCAGAAGGGCAGCTGTGGCACTGGTATTCCGGTACTGGAAGAGGCCAGGGTAGGACAGATGTCTCTGAGTCCATTAAGAACACCAAGAGCCAAGACTGGCTCATTCAGAAACCCCAGAATGTAAGAACTAGGAGGTACCACCCCTTGACGCTTCAGAGCTCTTAAATATTAAATAAAAATTACGGCTGGCAACAGCAACATGCCCCTATAATCCCAGTGCATGGGAGGCTGAGACTGGAGGATCGCAGGTTTGAAGCCAGTGCATGTAACTTAGTGAGACCTGTTTCAAAATAAAAATAAAAAGGGTTGGGAGTGTAACTCAGTGGTAGAACATGCCTGGGTTCAATTCCCAGTACCACAAGACACAAAAATTATGGGTGGAGATAGGAAGACTTTTGTACTACAATACAATTTGGATATATCTCTTGTAGAAACACAAGAGATTTATTTCTGTAGCTTTATGTGTTTTCTAAGCCTTTATTTTAAGTTATATTCATTTTAAATGTCCAAGACCCAGCAGGTTTGCATTCTCCATCCCTGCCTGTTAATAGCCTGTCACTAAGTCATTTAACTATGTCAAGCCTCAGTTTCCAATTTTACAGAGTTGTAGGGAAGATCAACTACGATAATGTACCTGAAAATTTTGTCTAAATTGTAAAACACCACTCAAATGGAAGGAGTTTGTTGAGAACGGTTTGGGTAATTTAGGAGACTACCAATCCTTTTAGAACTTTTTTTTTTCCCGGTACTGGGGATTGAACCCAGGGACATTTTACCCCCAGTGTCTGAGCTACACCCCCAGCCCTATTTTTTATTCTTTATTTTGAAACAGGGTCTCACTAAGTTCTGGAGGCCTCACTAAGTAGCTGAGGCTGGCCGCGAACCTGCGATCCTCCTGTCTCAGCCTCCCAAGTACTGGGATTACAAGCGTGCACCACCACACCCGGTTCGTGAGAACTATTGACGGTAGTGACCAGAAGGGCCTGGAGGTGCAGCTCCCACAAACTGCAGCTGATACCACAAACAGCCATGACTCTCAAGCCTTCCACAGTGCCTCTGTCAGGGACAGGCCACCCCGCTGGCGGACTGGAAGTCTCACCGGTTTAGAGTTTCTTATTCCCTTTTTGTGCTCAGCCTCTGGAGGAGAGCAGTTCAGTGCTCCCTGGAGCCCTGCAGAGCCCCTGGAACCTTGGGCAGCACAAGGCAGTGCGGTGGTGGTGCTGGGAAAGTGGCTCAGGGTCATGAAGAGGCTTTGGCAGTGGGTGCTCAGCATCCGCTCTCCTGCTGGTCATTGGACATCGTCCTTTCTGCAAGGCTGTCCTGACCATGGTGGAGTCAAGTCCTGACATTTTGCAGAAGAGGAAACCGAAGCTTGCCATTAGGCAGCTTGTCTGCGTTTCAGTGGGCTGCGAGGGAAGCTGGAGCCAGAAGTCCTGCTGTCCTGTTCCCTGGCAGCACCCTTGCCTCAAAACCCTGGTGCTCTCCTCCATGTCCGGGCTAATGAGGCTGTTCCCAGTGGCCTTATTTGTGCTATGATTCTGCTTTCCTAAACACCTTCTTTTGTGGATTCTGGACGTGAAATGACTTTGGAACATGTGTCTGTTTTCTCCCAGGCCCACCCTGTATGTTGGGAAGTATTCCACCAGCCTCTACGCCTCTCCCTCCATGGTGCACGAGGGGGTCGCCGTCGTGGTGAGTCCACCGTGGGGCTCCCAGATGCAGCCTTCTGTTCCTTCTTAGCAAAGAATGACCCTGAGTTAGATGTGAACGTCCTCGTGGTTAAGAACGTGAAACACAGAGCTGAGAGCCTCAAGAACAGCTCTGCACATGCCATTCTACTTGCAAGCAAGATACATGGCAGAGCAGCTTCCAAAGCCAGGAAGCCCTGCTCACTCCCCATTGCTCTGGTGTTCAATCTAAGCTCCCAGGCGGTGTCCAGGCCCTCCTCAGGCAGTCCCTCCAGGCCCCTCCACCATCCTGCTACTACTGGGGGAGTTGCACAGACCAGCCAAGCACAGGTTCTCCCTGACTCCCAAAGTTCCCTGCCAATCTTTCGTCTGGACCATTGTTGGGGCTGGCCTCACACTTCAGAACCCTTCCTTCTTCTTTTGTCCTACTCAAATTCCTTCCATCCTCTGCGACCTCTCCAAGCGTCCTTGGACCTCACCTGCCTGCTGTGAGGTCCTCTGCTCTTGCCTCTGAATGTCTGAGGTGTTATGATCCCAGCTGCTCATCCTAATCCTTCCGGTGTCTGGGCTGTCTGGTTGTATCTTGTCTTCCCAGTGAGTTGGTCACCTGCTTCTGCCAGCAGGGCGGCGCCTGAACCAGCACTGGGCATGTGGCCCAAGTTTATTCCACCCTGTTAGTTACATTGTTTGTGACTAGGAGGTACCCAGTCACTCTCCTCCATTCTGTACACACACCTTCCTGGCCCACAGTGCCCAGATGTGAGAACTAAAAGTGTCAGTGGAACATCATGGTATCCTGAGGGAGGAGCTTCCCTGGCCAGGTCCTGCGGCCTCTCTGTCTTGCTCTGAGCACGCAGGGCCAGCCCCACACTAGGAACCACTCAGCAGGAGACGTGGCAGTTCCTCGGGGCTCAGGACAGTGGCTGGGAGGTGCTGTGGGACCTGGGCACCTGCTCTCCTGCGAGGGCTCCCGGCTCACCTTGCTGTCTCTCCACAGCCCCGTGGTAGCACTCTTCCTTTGCTGGAAGGCCCCCAGACAGATGGCGTCACCATAGGGGACAAAGGAGAGTGTGTGATCACGCCCAGCACAGACCTCAAGTTTGACTCTGGACTCAAAGGGAAGAACAAGCTCAACTACTTGAGGAACTACTGGCTCCTGATAGGTAAGCACTACGCTCCCGTGGAGCCTCGGGTGACGACGTGCTGCCCCCTGGTGGGAAAAGCCGGCCTTGCTGGTGTGCCGCTGCGCTGGCCCTGATTGCACTGTGTCCACATCAAGGTGGTCCTTTCGACCTTGGAACAGTTTTACTCCCAAGGTGATTAAACGGCTAGCCAGAGCCGGGCGTGGTGGCCCACGCTTGTAATCCCAGTACTTGGGAGGCTGAGACAGGAGGATCACAGGTTCATGGCCAGCCTCAGGTACTTAGTGAGGCCCTCTGCAACTTAGTGAGACCCTGTTTCAAAATAAAGAATAAAAAAATATGGCTGGGGGTGTATCTTGGAGGTAGAATGCCCCTGGGTTCAATCCCCAGTACCGCAAAAAAAAGTTAAAAAAAAACCCAGCTAGCCAGGTGACCACGTCAGTTATCAAATATTGTTTTTGTTCTAAAATTTGAGTATGAAGTAACATAAGCTTTATGTAATGATCTGATACAAGAATGCCTGTTCCTTATTCTTTGCAGTAACCCTGTGTGAGTTAAGTGCCCTTGTTATTTCCATTTTGTTTATTTATTTATTGCGGTATTGGGGATTGAACCCAGGGGCGTTCTACCTCTGAGCTACACCCCCAGCCCTATTTTTTTATTCTTTATTTTGAAACAGGGTCTCACTAAGTTTCAGAGGGCCTCACTAAGTAGCTGAGGCTGGCCATGAACCCGGATCCTCCTATCTCAGCCTCCCAAGTACTGGGATTACAAGCGTGCGCCACCATGCCTGGCTTCCATTTTATAACTACCAAAACTGAGGCTATTTCTGTGGGAAAATTGGTTTGGAGTTTGTGTGGGTGAGGCTGGGGGAGGAAAGGGTTGAAGATCCAGGAGGCTTAAGAGTCATTAAGAGTAGAAGGCTGCCTGTGGGTCAGGACAGGATGGTCCCAGGTGTACATGGTGTGTGGGGAGGTCTCTCCTCTCTTCTCCCGTCCCATTCTTTCTCTCTGTCTCTGTCTCTGTCTCTGTCTCTGTCTCTGTCTGTCTGTCTGTCTCTCTATCTCTCTGTCTCTGGTGCCGAGAATGAAATCAGGGCTCTGCACATGCTAAGCACACGCTCCACCTCTGAGCTACACCCCAGCTCCCTTTTTTCCTTTATTTTCCCACCGTTGCTGCCATCACTAACGGCCCTGGGGTTGAATTGGAGGCCCTGTCAGAGATTAGAGGCTGCGATGACACCCAAAGGCAGTGAGCGTGATAAAC
This sequence comes from Glis glis, assembly GCA_004027185.1. Lineage (NCBI taxonomy): Eukaryota > Metazoa > Chordata > Mammalia > Rodentia > Gliridae > Glis > Glis glis. Next base: position 4,080 of record PVJS01057613.1, on the reverse strand, counting down.
ACAGTGAGAGGTGAGAGGCTTCATGTCTCTGGCCGCTATTCCAAGCAATTAGAGCAGGACGGAGTTTTCTTGACTCCATCTGCCCTTCCTGTGGCCCCTCCCCCCCACACCCCATGCACGCACTGAATCTGCTCCCTCCCACCATGAGCGGTGGGGATGAGTCCCAGTGGGGTGGCAGAAGGTCAGTGGGTGCCAGAGCAGCGTGAGGCTGGTCCTCTTCCTCTCCAGCCCTCCACCCTGCAGGAAGATGTCGGGCCGGGCTCAGGCACAGGGATGCGGACTGCAGGGAGAATGTGGGCCCTGGAGGCAGCAGGACCTGCCGGGCAGTGGGTCTGGACGGGGATGTGTGTACTCGGAGCTGCAGTGGGAAGCCAGGTGTGCTCAAGCCCTGATCATTTCCTTCGTAGGTTGTCCACATCCTGTTCTTTGTTCCTCCTGCTTCCTTGTAGCCTTTTTATCTTGATTATTATTTTTACCAAATAATAGGCAGAGGAGATGACTAAAGAACTACTCTTTTTTTTTTGGTACTGGGAGTTGAACCCAGGGGCATTCTACCTCTGAGCTCCACCCAAAGCCCTTTTTATTTTTTAGTTTCAAACTGGTTCTCACTAAGTTGCTGAGGCTGGCCTTGATCCTGTGATCCCCGTCTCAGCCTCCCAGGTACTGGGATTATAGGCGTGTGCCACCATACCTGGCTTTTTTTTTCTTTTAACAGAAGTAGTTTAGAAAGCATGCACAAATGGGCCCGTGGTGAGAAAAAAAAAATAGCTAATGGAGCAGAGGCCATTAAAATTACAGGGCCATCCAGTTTTATGTACAGTTAAGGGGTAAGCTGCCTGTTAGTGATTAAGAAATGACACTAAGAGCTGGGTGTGGTGGCACACACTTGTAATCCCAATACTTGGGAGGCTGAGATAGGATCATAGGTTCAAAGCCAGCCTCAGCAACTTAGTGAGGCCCTATGCAACTTAGTGAGACCCTGTTTCCAAATAATAATATAAAAAGGGCTAGGGGTGTAGCTCAGAGGTAAGATGCCCCTGGGTTCAATCCCCAGCACCACAGGAAGAAAGAAAGAGAGAAAGATAGGAAGAGAGGGAGGGAGGCAGGGAGGGAAGGACATTAAGTGTGGTGGCGCACACTTGTAATCCCAGTACTTGGGAAGCTGAGACAGTTGGATCTCAGGTTCAAGGACAGCCTCAGCTACTTAGTGAGGCCCTCTGCAACTTAGTGAGACCCTGTTTCAAAATAATAAAAAATATGGCTAGGGGTGTGGCTCAGAGGTAGAATGCCCCTGGGTTTAATCCCCAGTACCAAAAAAAAAAAAAGAAATGACACTAAGAAAATGTTCATGAAAATACAAGAAATGTGGGGAAACGTCTCCATGGCTAAATTGTAAAATGAGATACCTTTAAAATAGACATGTTGAGCCAAATATGGTGGCACATACATGTAATCCCAGTACTTGGGGGGCTGAGACAGGAGGATTGCAGGTTCATGGCCAGGCTCAGCAATTTAGCAAGGCCCTCAGCAACTTAGTGAGACCCTGTTTCCAAATAAAAAATAAAATAGGGCTGGGGTATAGCTCAGAGGTAGAATATCCCTGAGTTCAATCATATTATCACAAAAAGAGGGAGAGAGAGAGACCAATGAGTGGACAGTGAGCGAGCTGTGACACCCAACCACTTTGGGATGTTTCTACTTGTTCTCTTACAAGTGATTCACCACTTCCTACGGTGGAAGCTCACGTGTACAGAGAGGGCTGGAACTCCACCTGGGCAGCTGGAGCACTAGGGAGGGGCTTGGTAGTCTAGTAGAGCGATGTTCCTGGGTAAAGCTTTGAAAGGAGATCTGCTTGGTCTTTGGATGAAGCTTCCTAACGCTCTACCCGAGAATCGGTCGCACATACCCACACAGGCCTTGCTTTGGAACACATCCCAGATGTCCTGACCCCTCTCAAAACAAGGACACTTCTCTGTTCTCATTATATAAGACTCAGAATATGATATTCTGCCATCAAGTAGTACCATTTCTGGGTTTTTTGTTGTTTGTTTGTATATGTGGTACTGGGGATTGAACCCAGAAACATTCTACCTCTGAGCTACACCCCCAGCCCTTTATTTTTTTGTTTTGAACCCAGGGTCTCGCTAGGTTGCTGAGAGCCTCGCTAAATTGCTGAGGCTGGCCTTGAACCTTTGATCCTCTTGTCTCAGCCTCCCAGGTACTGGGATTACAGGTGTGCACCACCACGTCTGGCTATCATTTCTGGGGTTTTTGTTTTTGTTTTTTTGTCTTTTGGTAACTGCTTCTCACTTTCTTTCGCTCTGTAGACATGAGGGTTTGCCTTGTGGACCCCTCAGTGGGTAGCGACTGTTGTCCAACTTTAGTGCTGAGTGCTACCACAGCTTGGGGAACTATTTTTATGAAAGGTTTGTTTCCTCTTGCAGGACACCATGAAACCCCGCTGTCTGCATCTACCAAGATGCTGGAGAGATTTCCCAACAATCTGCCCAAACATCGGGAAAATGTCATTCCTGCTGATTCAGAGAAAAAGAGCTTCGAGAACGTGAGTGAGGCAGTGACTGGCCAGCTGCTGGCTTTTCCGGTCAGGTGTTGGAGACACGGCCCTGGACTGTGCCCTGGCCTTAGGGAGAGAGGAGGACAGCCCCCACATCCATAACAAACAAGATAAACTCCAGGGCTGATGGGGAGGAGCAGGGAACAGTTAGTGAAGGAAAGTTCTGGAACAGCAGCAGGACCAAGCTAGGCCTGGATTTGGCTTGGTGGGTGGAGCAGGAAGTCACTGGAAGGAAGGGAACCGCAGAGGAGGGCCTGGGCTGGGATCAAGGCTGGAATGCCCAGGACTGGGTCTGAGAGGGGACCCGCCTGCCTGGAAGAGTTCAGAGGCGATAAAGAAGAGGGGAGACCTGAAGTTTTATGAAGCCCAGTGTAGCTTATGAAAAGTGGCCTGGTCGGATGTGGCAGAGGCAAGGTCTGGCAGGGCCCCAGGGCACCTGGAGAATGGAGCTTGAGGCCGTGGGAGGGCCCAGGGTAGCCGCCAGGAGGTTCTGACATGGGCTGTGGGGGACAGGGCCTGCTGGGCAGGGTTTCAGCTGAGGCAGATGGCCCACCCACACTGGGTAATTTGAGGGGAGATGTGGACATGCCATGGGTCCTTATAGCATACTCTGGCCTGAAGCCAGAGGGGAGGGAGTGGAAAGGGCCACATCAGGAGCTGAGAGGTCCGGTGCAGGGCTCAGCCCCGCAGAACTCAGCCTCGTTGTCCTTCCTGTGTCTTATCTGCTAGTGCTCCCTGTGTGCTTCACCCAGTCAGAAACCTGAGGTCTGGGAGGCCATTGCTCTGGCTGACACAGCTCAGCCTTCCGGGGCACGGAGCAGATGCTCTGTGGCTGGTGACCCCGCATGGCCAGCAAAGGGAGGCTAGGAGGTGTCCAAAGGCCTTAGTGAGCCATCAGGCCTGGCAGCTCCTACAGCCTTTCCATGGGGGACCAAGTGATGGAGGGAGGATCTGGACTAGGGGAGGGTCGGAGGAATGAGAGTGGCTGCAGATATGGAGACGATGGTCACAACAAATTCACTTGAGAGACTTGGGTTTAATCCAGAGGCAAAGGGAAATTGTGGTCTCCTAAGAGTCCAGTGTCTGTCGTCCATCACCTCTGGAGGTAGCCAGGTTGGAGAAATACACTGATCCCTGAAACAATGATTTTGAATAGCATTACCCTAAGATCTTATTAAAGTCATGCATATTCATTATTGAACACTTAGAAAATAAAACCATAAAGAATAAAAATAAGTCAGTACTCTTAATCTAACTCTCAGAAGTAGCCACAGTCCAGATTTTTATATTTAACCATCTGATCTTTAGTAAAAGGTCTTTCAAAAATTCATCAAAATATCCTGGGGTGCATCTGTATGATAACGAGTCTGATGTTTTAAACAAGCACTATTGAGCAGATAGAGCCAAATGAGCGTTGACTCTGGTCACATGCTCAGCAAGCACTCCTCAGCCGCCTGCTACAGGCCAGACAGACCACACCTCCCGTGTACTGGGGAGACACTGGG
>PVJS01057612.1:0-12004 GCA_004027185.1 Glis glis | reverse complement strand
AGGGTCTCACTAAGTTGCAGAGGGCCTCACTAAGTAGCTGAGGCTGGCTGTGAACCTGTGATCCTCCTGTCTCAGCCTCCCAAGTACTGGGCTTATAAGCGTGGGTCACCATGCCCGGCGTGACTCTGGGTTTGATCCCCAGCACTGAAGGAAAAAGAAAGACAGACAGAAATAAAGAGTGAGCTGGTTGGGAGAGATTCATTGAAGAGTCCTAAGTGAAAACCTAAAAGTGAAGTAATGGAACAGGCTGCTGTCTCTGAGAAGCTAGGTCTAGGCAGAGGGAGAGGCAATGCGAAGGCCCTACTGGGAGAACAGAGAGGTAGGTGTAAGCAGAGCAAGGGAAAAAGGAGGGCACTGCAGTAGATAGGGAAGAGCCGGTCTGACCCACATTTTGTAAAGCTTTGCAACACAACGACTAGAATGTACAAGTGTGCAATTTATAATTTTTTCCAGTTCTGTGACAAGGAAAAACTGACTTTTGCTAATATGGTAACTTCTGACTTCTAGTTCCCTGAACTCTGTAAATTGTACTACATTTCACTACCTATTTTCAGAAAAACACTAGAAGGTTCTATTTATTTTATTTATTTATTTATTTATTTTTTTGCGGTACCAGGGATTGAACCCAGGGGCGTTCTACCTCCATGCTACACCCCCGGCCCTATTTTTTTATACTTTATTTTGAAACCGGGTCTCACGAAGTTGCGGAGGGCCTCACTAAGTAGAGAGAGAGAGAGAGAGAGAGAGACAGGGAGAGAGAGAGAGAGCTGAGGCTGGCCGTGAACCCGGATCCTCTGATCTCTGCCTCCCAAAGTACTGGGATTACAAGCGTGCGCCACCACACCCGGCTTAGAAGGCTCTATTTAGCAACTCCAATTCTGGCACTTTCTGTGCCTGGGCTAGAACGAGGGCCCAGCAACAGCAGAACAGATGCCTCCTATTACTTTTCTTTGCAGAATTTTCTTTTCTCAGTTAAAGGAAAGTGGAGCTCCAGGTCACAGGGCCTCTGCCCTCCCCTAGGCACACACAGGAGGGCAGCCTGCAGCATCGAAGGGTACAAACTTGGCCAGATGCATGATTTCAGTTTCTGGTATAAATATGACATTTAGGGGGAAAACCCCTGGACATCTGAGGGGAGATGGAGCACTAGCTGAGGGAACTAAGAAAACAAAAGCAATATGACAAAAAGTCACTTGCCATGTGTCATCCTTACTGGAGTCAAGTTTGCTCATTCTGATGTGGCACTCAGCGCGATGACAAGGGAATGGGATGCCTTCATGGAATTCACCTGCCTCAGAGGAACCAGGGAGATAAAGGGTTTAGATTGTGGTACCGCCTCCAGGGTCAGGAGAGTCTGAACTCACTCCAAGACAGGACAGGACATCAGGTAGCAAGCTCTCCATCAGTCTGTAGTGCGGGATACATGAAGGTAGATAGCTCTAGCCCAGCTCTGCTGAATATATTGTTTCCGTAGACTAAATAAACACACACACACACACACACACACACACACATACACACACCTTCTCAAATCATGTACCACTTTCTACCACATTCAAGAATTTCCACAAGTACCAACAGGTATCCAATATTTAAGAAAAAGTTGGGCTCCACCATTAGTCCCCATACCTTGAGCAAATGCCAGACTTCCTATTTCCCTATCTGTAAGTCAGAGGGATCTGGGTGGGACACAAGGCCCCTGAAGAGGGAGCTTCAAGTCGGGTGTGGTGGCGCATGCCTTTGATCCTAGTACTTGGGAGGTTGAGATAGGAGGATCGCAAGTTCAAGGACAGCCTCAGCAAGCAGTGAGACTCTCATCAACCTAGAGAGACCCTGTTTTGAAATAAAATAAAATAAAATATAGGGCTTGGAGTGTAGCTCAGAGGTAGAATACCCCTGGGTTCAATCCTCAATAACACACACACACACGAGTTAGTTTCATACCTGATGTGTATTTCCTTCTTTTGCGCTGGAGCTGGAACCCAGGGCCTTGTGCATGCTAGGCAATCGCTCTGCCACTGAGCTAGCCCTCATAATAAGTTCTTAATGTTCTCCTTTTCCTTCCCTCATCCAAACAAAAATATTAGATTGTTTTTGTAAAATGCTAGGGCTATACTTTCAATCAGTGCTTGTCAAACTTTTTAATGGGTGGACCAGTTACCTGGGGGAAATCCCATTAAAGTGCAGGTTCTGATTCCTGGATTTGAGGTGGGGACAGGAATCATCCCTTCCCAACAAGTTTCCAGGTTATGCCTAGTTGCTGACTGGGGATCATTCCTTGAGTAGCAGGAATTTGACACAACTAAGTTCTATTACTTAACACAACTATCACATAGACACACAAAATCCCCTCAAAATGGCTCCACAGGGCAGGGAATGTGGTGGTAGAGTGCCTAGCTTGTGTGCAGCCCTGGGTTCAATCTTCAGCACCTCAATGAACAAAAACCCCAAAAGGGCTCCTGAGATTCTTTAAACAATCAGCCCTAGTACTTTAGCTTCCTGCAGTGTCACTGAGCTGGCTAGGTGTCCAGCACTAACAAGGCCAGGCCTAATGACTACATCTCTGGTCTAGGGAAGGTTCACAGTACCCTCCTGCAGGAAGATTTTGCAGTTGTCTCTCCACCTCATTTGGCTTTTTGATCTTACCTTTTGCCTCTGATGATAATTACCCTTTAATTAGCACCCACCACCGAGTCAGCTAAATAATTATAGTAAGTGCACCCTGCACCTCTGCCAGTGATCTTCAAATGAAATGATAAAACAAGATCCTAAGCTGCTGATTTTTAAAAAATAAAGACAAAACTGACCCAAATAACACAGTCAGGTGTGTACCACCCACATTGGGAGCCACAGAGCTGTTAAAACTTCTGTTCACATAAGCTAAGGAAGATTCGATTTATTTTGGAACAATTAAGAGAAAATACTGATACGGTATTAGGGAAATTGTAAATGTCAGAATATAAATTTTGCATCCAGTCATACACGCTAAAACCACCTTAAATTCATGTTGGGAAGGGCTCAGTGTTTCTGATTTTTTCTTTTTGTGATGATGGGGATCAAACCTAGGACCTATATGTGCTTTACCACTGCATTACGTCCCCAGCCTGAGCTCTTTTTTCTTTATTCAGAGTTTCCCGACCACTTTGGAAGGAGCATTGAAGGGAGCCTGAAACTTCTGGGTGAATTCAAAGCAAAGTATTCATTTGTGGAAGAAGGGACAGGCTTTTTACTGAAAGCAATTAGTAGCTTTCTAATTTCTCAGATGGGTCTCCATTAAGTGTCTAACAAACATGGCTGTCAGAATCCAATGAACCATGCACTTCTTCTAGAGGAAACCCATGCTACTCTTTAGAACCCTGTTTCCCCACTGAAGTCTCAAAAACAAAAACAAAAACAAATCTGGTGTGGTGGTGTACTCCTGTAATCCCAGTACTTGGGAGGCTGAGATAGGAGGATCCCAGGTCACAGACCAGCCTCACCAACTTAATGAGGCCTTCAGCAACTGTAGAGAGACCCTGTTTCCAAATAAAAAATAAAATAGGGCTGGGGGTGTAGCTCAGAGATAGAATGCCCCTGGGTTCAATCCTCAAAAAAACCCCAAATGCCCTGGGTTCACACACACACACACACACACACACACACACACACACACGCAGGATAAAAAATAAACACAAGTAAACAAAAACTTCCCAACTTTCTCAATTAGGTAATACATTGCTACAGGGGAGGGGGGTAGGGATCTCTGTACAGTGGATAAAGAAATATTCCTTCTTTTCATCATTCACCACCTCCCTGTCCTCCCAAGGCAATCACTAGTTTATTTCTTTAAACTTTTTATTATGTAAAATTTCAGATATACAAAAAGAGACTGGCATGATGATCGCATGTGTGTGCATCCCATAGCGTTAACAATGAACAACATCCCAACAACTTATTTTATTCCCCCTCCCCCAGTTTTCATAGGCGTATTCTAAAGCAAATTCCAGACACAAGCTCACTTTACCTGTCAACAATTTAGTGTCTTTTTTAAAAAAAAGACACATTACCAGCTGGATGTGGTGGTGCCCGCCTGTAATCCCAGTACTTGGGAGGCTGAGACAGGAGGATATCAGTTCGAGACCAGCCTCAGCAACTTAGTGGGACTCTCAGCAACTTAGTGAGACCCTGTTTCAAAACAAAAATGTAAAAAAAAAAAAAAAGGCTGGGGGTGTAACTCGGAGGTAGAACGCCCCTTGGGTTCAATCCCCAGTACCACCACCACCAACCCCCCCCCCAAATATTGCCGTTATCACATCCAACCAGGTTAATGACAATTCCTTAACAACACCCAATATTCTGGAGCCACCATTAACAGGTGGGGAGAACTGCAGAGCAGGGACAAACGGGTTGGGGGTAACGAGGCTCGAGGGGTCCCGCGCCCAACGCCCCGGAGTTCACGCCATCGTTACCCGCGCGGGGCCAGCGCCGGCCAGGCAGGGTGGAAGGCAGCTCGGAGCTGCAAGCTCCTGGCCTCGGGTCCCCCAGAAGGCCGGGCGCAGCTGCACAACCCCACCGTCCCCAGACACCGGCGTGTCCCTGGAGGGGAAACGATTGACACAGCTGCCTGCACCGCGCCCGGCCCTCCCACCCCCGCGGCACCTGCGCCTCCCAGAGGGGCCGGGAGCTGGACCCGGCTCCCGAGCCCGGGCGGGTGGGCCGGGCGCGCCGCCACCGAAGGCTTCGCCCGCCGCCCGCGCCGGAGCCGGGCTGTTGGCCCCGCGACCTCGCACGGACCGGGACTACAACTCCCGTCGGGCCCTGCGGCCGGGCCAATGGCGGGTGCCGGCGCGTGCGGGGCGCAGCGCCTGCGCGGCGGTTTGAGTAAACGGCCGCGTGATTGGCTGCGGGGTCGGGCGGCCGCGCGGGGCCTGTGGGAAGCGGAGTGACGGAGCGAGCGGCTGTTGGAGGAAGGAGGTGGGGGCCGGGAGCGCAAATGGCGTTGAGATGGTTCAGGGCCCTGTTCAAACTCCAGCGCTGACCATTCACCGGCGGAAGCGGCGGCGCAGGAGGCGGCGGCGGCCCAGCGGGGGCAGGTAGCGGGCTCGGCGCCGGCTCCGGCGGCCGCGGCCGGGGAGGCCTAGACCCGGGCCCCGCCGGCCGGCCGGCGGCGCTCGAGGCGGGGAGGGAAGTTGCGGGGCCGCCGCTCCTCCCCCTGCGCTGGGCTTCCTATTTACCGGAGCGGAGTCGCGGGTAGTGACGGCGGCGGAGCCCCTCGCCTCTCTGGGCGCACCGGCCGGCCGCTCTCTCCCGCGCGGGGCCCCGGCGCCCGGCCCGGGGTCGTCGAGAGCGGGAGAGGCGGAGGCGGCCCGAGGCCAGAGCAGCGGCCCGGCGCCGAGGGTAAGTGAGGTCTCGGCGGCCGCCTAGGCCCTGAGCGGGCCGGCCAGGCAGGGGCGGCGGGGGCCGTGGGAGTCTCGCCGCCGCGCCCCCGGGCCGCCGGGGAAGTTGGGCCGGGGAACGGCCCCGAGAACTCTTGTTTCCTCTTTTATTGCCCCTCTCTCCGAGTTCTTTTCCGGGCGATGCTGATTGACTTCCTTCCCAGATCCCGGTCCGGGGTCTGGGTTTCGGTCCCGATTCCTCCTCGCCCGTCGTCGTTGTCGTTTTCGTTCCTGGCGGCCGCCGAGGCCTTGCACTACTGCCCCAGGGATTTGGTGGCAGAGGCTTCCGGGGCGTCGGGAGCGACATCCCTTTCCTGAGCGGTGGGGGTGGGGAGGTGAAAAGTTGCGGGAGCGGCCAGCCTGCGGGGGCCGCCTTTCCCAGCGCCCCCGAGGAGGATTTTTGCGTGGGTCCATTGGCCTCTTCCACTTTCCTTCCTTCATGGGAGTCCCTAAACCCCCCGGGGGGGGACTGGGAAGATGCTAGATTTGAATGGGGATTAAGTATAAGGACTTTTTTGGTTTTTAAATCCCAGCGCGTTCCCCTCAAAAATCGACCTGGCATTGGGCTGAGGCAAAGGCCCAGAGACCGAAAACGCTTAGTCGTAAATCTTCCTTTGCTAGTTAGGACAGTCTTTGGAGTTTGAAGCCCGAGTGTGTATTTGAAATGGACTTAAAATATTATGGCAAATAGGTCTGCGCACTTAGATAATGCCATCACAGTTGTCTGCTTAGATAATGCCGTAGCAGTAGTCAGCTGACTTTTTAAAAAATGACATTTTATTATGGGAAACCATAAAGGCAATCAAAAATAGGGAATATTATATAATGAACTCTCATGTGTTCATAGCGCTTCAGCAGTTATTAACCCAACTAAATTTGTCTCATCTACACACTTACCATTTCTTAATGTTGGAAAATCGCTGACCTTATTTCATCAATAATTCAATATGTATTTGTGAAAGACATGGACTCTTAAAAACAGAACCACGATTTTCTTATACTTAAACTGATTAACTCCTTGGTATCAAATCTTCATCTGCAGACTTTAAACAGTGGTTTTTGGACCATTTTTACAATGTCATTTTCTGATGTTGGCCTAGAGGTGCTCAAGTCTAAATTTTTGGTTTGGCCTTTAGTCAGCATTTTTAGTTGATTACTACTAAGTGTATCCAAAACATTCCAATGTTGTTGGTATACCTGTAAATGCAGGTCTACAGATCTCAGCGTTACATCCTTGAAGAAATGGAGAGAAATGACTTTATTTTGTTGTCTTTGGTAGCTGCTCAATATACTTAGTTTTGTTTAATAGACTATCCCTAACAAGACAGTGAAACACGTTAATGTTAAATTTACAGTAGAGGGGGAAATAGATCTCCCTCAGGAAAACTATTTTCTTTTAGCACAGATGCATATGATGACTAAATTATTATTTTGTCAAATTAGAATTGGCTTCTTACCAAGTGTGGGGGGATCCTCTACTGAGTATATATTAAACTAATTTGGACAGTGATTTCATTATAAGTTGTAAGAATTTAATAAGAGGAAAATATTAAAAGTAAAGATGAAAACATTCAAAAGTATAGGTCAAATATAATTTCCATTGTTGTGAGTTTCAAAATAATGAAGATTTTTCAAGCTCCTAAGCAGTTGTTCACTTTTTTTCTAGTTACAGTTGGTATATTGATATTTAAACTGTAGATCAAAAAATAAGAAATGGATAAGGATTGATTGTGCTTTAAAGTATTGTAACTTGTTTTTAAAGATGTTCAACTCTTTAGATTTACTTCCCTGGAAAATTTTTTTTTCTTGGTCATAGTACCTGGTACTGTGTAGGTAAATCAGATGAATTGATTAATCATTTCTAAGTAAGGAAAATAAAGGTTATGTGTTTCTAATTCCTGTAATAATTCATGGAGCAGTGTGATATTCTGGAGTTCTCCAGAAAGTGTCACTCAGTAAATGAGCACAGCACTGTAGGGACAAGGAAGATAGAATAAGGATGGTTTCTTGCACTGGGGAAATGACCATCTAAGGAATAATTTCAAGTAACAGCCCAGATTACATTAGACCAAGAATCAGAATCTTCCAGGTTAAGTTAAAAGCTGCAGGTAATACACGAAAAAATAATAGCACTATTTTTCTGACCTTTTTTCCTCATGATAAGTGCTGTGAAATTTCAAAGAATGAAATTTAGTCAATTATTTAACTTTTCTGAGATACTGGAAAAATTAACATTTTTAATATTAGGGATAATTACCCTGTTAGATGATGATGATGATGATGATGATTTTTGGTACCGGGGATGGAACCCAGAGGCATTCTACCTCCAAGTTATACCCCCAACCCTATTTTTTTTTTTTTGCAGTACTGGGGATTGAACGCAGGGGCGTTTTACCTCTGAGCTACACCCGCAGCCCTATTTTTTATACTTTATTTTGAAACTGGGTCTCACAAAGTTGCAGAGGGTCTCCCTCACTAAGTAGCTGAGGCTGGCCACAAACCTGGATCCTCTGGACTCCGCCTCCCAAGTACTGGGATTACAAGCATGCACCACCACGCCTGGCCCCAGCCCAATTTTATTTATTTGGAAACAGGGTCTCACTAAGTTGCTGAGGCTGGCTTCGAACCTGTGACCCTCCTGTCTCAGCCTCCCAAGTACTGGGATTACACGCCAGTGCCACCACACCTGTCTTTTAGATTATTTTTAAGATAGATCTTTTGGAGAATAGTAAGTTGATTTATTTGGACTTGAAACAAAATTTCACTATAACTTGGTTTTGTGGATGCTGTATTGTAAGTTGGTTTAATCACTAAGCTTTTTTATTTGTAAATCATGTATGAATATGTACTCATTATGAAAAATGGCATATGAAAGCATATAGAGTGAAAAATGAGCCTCTATTCCCTTCCTCATATTTATTTAACCTTTTTTCTTGTGGTACTGGGGATTGAACCCAGGGGCATTCTACCTCTGAGCTGCAGCCCCAGCCCTATTTTTTTTTTTTTATTTTGAAACAGGATCTCACTAGGCTGATGAGAGTCTCACTTTTTTTTTTTTTTTGCAGTACTGGGGATTGAACCCTGGGGCATTCTACCTCTGAGCTATACCTCTGGCCCTATTTTTTTTTTATCCTTTATTTTGAAACCGGGTCTCACGAAGTTGTGGAGGGCCTCACTAAGTAGCTGAGGCTGGCCCTGAACTCGGATCCTCCGGTCTCAGCTTCCCAAGTACTGAGATTACAAGCGTGCGCCACCACGCCTGGCTGAGAGTCTCACTTCTTGCTGAGGTTATCCTCGGACCTTTGATCCTCCTGTCTCAGCCTCCCAAGTACTGGGATTACAGGTGTGTACCACCACATCTGGCTTTTAACCATTTTTAAAGATTTGTATGCTGAATGTTGAAAAGTCATGTGGGAGAATTCCTAGGTTCCTACTTTTATATGCAGTGTTAATACTTGTTAAGTATTTGGTGATTATATATTTTCTTAAACTTTTTTTTTTACAGGGAATATGAAACAGGTGTCAAAATGACGTCCAGATTTGGGAAAACATACAGTAGGAAAGGAGGCAATGGCAGTTCAAAATTTGATGAAGTCTTTTCCAACAAACGGACCACCCTTAGCACAAAATGGGGAGAGACCACATTTATGGCTAAATTAGGGCAGAAGAGGCCCAATTTCAAACCAGATATCCAGGAAATTCCGAAGAAACCAAAAGTAGAAGAAGAAAATACTGGAGATCCTTTTGGATTTGATAGTGATGATGAGTCTCTACCAGTTTCTTCAAAGAATTTAGCCCAGGGAAAGGGTTCCTCTTACTCAGATTCTAGTGAAGCTGCTCAGCTGGAAGAAGTCACTTCCATACTTGAAGCTAATAGCAAAACTAGTCATGTCGTGGGTGAAGACAGTGTTGTATCGGAATGCTTACCTTTGGAGGATACTTTGCTTGGGAAAGAAAAGAGCACAAACAGAATCCTAGAAGATGACGCAAGCAAAAGTAGCTGTGCTAAATTAATGCCTTCTGGTAAGTTTCAATTTTATGATGAGCCAAGAGAGCTTTTTGCAAGCTATTTATTTAAACAATTTGAATTCTAAAATATCTTATATATTACTTGGGTTTTCTTTCTGTATCGATAGTTTTCTAAAAGATTTAAGAACTTTAAAGAAATCAGAGGTTGAAATTTTAATTAAACAACGTGGTTAATAGTGTTTCTAGACCTACTATTCAGGCTGTATTTTGGGGCCTGTTTTTCATAAGCCACTAACCCCAATTCCAATAAGAAACATCTCTTTTTGTTGTGTTAGAATTACATAATATCTCATTTGTGTTACTGTGGAGGACATGAATGGTTACTGATAATGAAAGAGACATGAAAATTAGTAATGTTAGACTGTCCTCTAAAACTAGTTCAGAATGAATGATTAAGGAGGTATTGAGTGAAGACATTGAAGAATTGAACTTTATTGCAAATTGAGATTAGTTTGGAGTCGGGGGACCAGTAGCAACTTGTATTAATAAGTTTTAATTTACAAAACTGGTTGTATTTAAAAAGTGTTAACTTGTAAATATGGCATCTAATATTATTATCTCATAAAATAATGCTTTGCCAGTTATATACCCCTGCTCACTTCTGTAAGGAGTTGGAACTGAAATGATAAAGGGGCAATTAATTAATACAATTGGAGATGGCAGGAGGAAGTTGGGGTGGGGGGAAGATCATGAGTACCCCATTAGCAATAGGATAAGGATGGCCACTATAGTTGAAAATGGACCTTAGTTCTTGACTTCTTGGCAAAGTTTAGTGCTAATGGAAGATGATGTATATCTCTTATTTTGAAAGGAAGTAAAGACAAAACTTTCCTAATTCTGAATTCCTAAAAGGAATTTGTCCTTGAGAGACTTAATATAAAGCACCTCAAATAATATAGTGGTGTGCACCTTGCGTAGCTTTACTAAAAATGTTGAGCATTTTTTTCACTAATTTTTTTCTCCCTTGGATGAGAGGATGAGACAGCTGTTATTGTTATTCCCTTGATCCTGTGGGTTAATTCTGATTTGGCTGTCCTTACTGCTTTGCCCACATTTCTCCTGAAGGATTGTTCATAAGTTAAGCTTAGATTAAATTTTTATTAGAAAACAGCATAAGTCATGTGAGGTGGCACATCCATTTAGTACAATCCCAGTATTTGGGAGGCTGAGACAGGAGGATCGCAGGTCTGAGGACAGTCTCAGCAATTTAGTGAGACCCTGTTTCAAAATTAAAAAATAAAAAGGGCTGGGGGTTAGCTTGGAGGTAGAACACCCCTGGGTTCAATCTCCAGTACAACAGAAACAACAACAAAAAACCCAGCATAAAAACTGTTTCTGGCTGGGCGTGGTGGTGCATGCTTATAATCCCAGAACTTGGGGGGCTGAGACAGGAGGATCACAGGTTCGTGGCCAGCCTCAGCAATTTAGTGAGGCCCTCTACAACTTAGTGAGACCCTGTTTCAAAATAAGGAATAAAATAGGGCTGTGGGTGTAGCTCAGAGGTAGAATGCCCCTGGATTCAATCCCCAGTACCACATACACACACAAAAAACTTTCTAGGTCAGCTCCTAAAAATGTATTATAATCATAGAACTTCTGAGCAAAAATGAAAAAAAAAAAATTCTCCCCAGTACTGGGGATTGGACTCAGGGCTTCACAAAACATGCCAGACAAGCACCCTATCACTGAGCTACATCCCCAGCCCTTTTTAAATTTTATTTTGAGAGAGGGCCTTGCTAAATTGCCCAGGTTGGTCTCAAACTTTTTCCTCTTGCTTCAACCTCTTGAGTAGCTGGGTTGATAGATGTGCACCACTGTGCCCAGCTTAATAATTTTGACTCCGCTCTCCTCGTTTTATAGATGAGGTTCATAGAGGTTGACTGTCCAAGATTGGCTAGTGGCTGAATTATAATGAGAGTCATTTATTGATTTTCCACATGTTATTGATCACCTACTGTTTGTTAAACCACTGTACTGGGTTCTGGGACTGCTGTTTGTCTTAGTTATGTAGTGATCTTACTGCTATTTCTTGCTGTTTCCAGATAGTTAATCCAGAGTGGGGCAGGTAGGCTGGAGGAAGGAAGAATAAAGTTGGGCAAGTGGTGAAAGTGGTCATGGAGTGCTTGAGTATGCTTGTTTTCTGGAGAATGGACACCACTGGCAGGCTGGGGTCCTAGCGGTAGAAGGTTCTGATAAGGACAGGAACCTGGCAGTGAAGTATTCATTGGCAGCAGCAATTGCTTACGTAGCTTTGCTGATAGGTTTTCATATATATCCATTCATTGTTGGAGTTGGTTGGTGGGAACTGGAAACAGTTTTCTGTAAAATGAGATAATAGCTTCCCCAGTCTAATGTTGCTAAATTGTAGTTCTGATGCTGATATTGTGAACTGGCACATGAATCCAAATTGCGTTATAATAGGTTTGTGAAGAGAAAGTGTATAGTAATATACAAATAAATAGATGTCTAAGAATATCTTGGAGCCGGGCGTGGTGGCGCACGCTTGTAATCCCAGTACTTTGGGAGGCGGAGACCGGAGGATCCGGGTTCGCGGCCAGCCT
>PVJS01057611.1:0-12006 GCA_004027185.1 Glis glis | reverse complement strand
CTCCAAGCTACACCCTCGGCCCTATTTTTTATACTTTATTTTGAAAACGGGTCTCATGAAGTTGCAGAGGGCCTCACTAAGTAGCTGAGGCTGGTCACGAACCCGGATCCTCCGGTCTCTGCCTCCCAAGTACTGGGATTACAAGCGTGCGCCACCATGTCCGGCTCCTATTTTTTATTCTTTATTTTGAAACAGGTTCTCACTAAGTTGCAGAGGGCCTCACTAAGTAGTTGAGGCTAGCTGTGAACCCGGATCCTCCTATCTCAGCCTCCTAAGTACTGGGATTACAAGCGTGTGCCACCACGCCTGGCTTTTATTCTTTATTTTGAAACAGGGTCTCACTAAGTTGTGGAGGGCCTCACTAAGTGCTGAGGCTGGCTGCGAACCTGCGATCCTCTTGTCAGCCTCTCAAGTACTGGGATAACAAGCATGCACCACCACGCCCAGCTTATTTCTCATCTTTAAAATCATTAGAATCCTAGCTGGGTGTGGTGGTGCACACCTGTGATCCTAGTACTTGGGAGACTGAGACAGGAGAATTGCTCAGTTTTATTATCCTGAATATCCTGAATACTTCCCACTGACACTTTTAAGGACTTTTTCTTTTTGTGTGTGTGTGTTACTGGGGATTGAACCCAGAGGCATTCTACCTTTGAGCTACACCCCCAGCCCGAAATTATTTCTTATTTGGAAACAGGATCTCGCTAGGTTGATTTAAGTCTCACTACTTGCTGAGACTGTCCTCAAACCTGCGGTCCTCCTGTCTCAGCCTCCCAAGTACTGGAATTATAGGCGTGTGCCACCACGCCCGGTGAACTTTTTCATTTTTAAATGACTTATGTAGTCATAAGAAGTTGCAAAATTAATACAGAGTCCCTTAAGCCCTTCCCCAAACTTCTCTCAATAGTAGCATCTTATGTAACCGAGAGATAACATCAAAACCCAGGAAACTTGACTTTGGTATAGTAGTTTGTTAACTATAGACTTACTTTTCATCAGTTTTTACATGTGCTTATTTGTGTGCGTGCAGTTAGTCCTATGTAATTTGATTTCTTGTAAAGATTTGTGTAATACCATCACCACCTCTAGGTGTGTGTGTGTGTGTGTGTGTGTAGTTCTGTGCAGTCTGATTTCATACAAAGTTGTATTACCAGCATCACCACCAGAATATAGAACGAAAAAGTTCCATCACTCAGATGGTTATTTATTGTAACCACCCTTCCCCATCTTTGTCTCTGCTCCTGGAGAATCAGTAATTTTCTCTATCTCTGTGTTTTGTTATTTATTTATTTATTTTTGGTGCTGGGGATTGAACCCAGAGGCATTCTACCTCCAAGCTACACCCCCAGTCCGATTTTACTTCTTATTTGGAAATAAGTGTCTCACTAGGTTGCTGAGAGCCTCGCTAAATTGCTGAGGCTAGCTGTGAACCTGCGATCCTCTGTCTCAGCCTCCCAGGTACTGAGATTACAAGCATGTGCTACCATGCCCGATACTGTTATTTTAAAGATATTATATAGATGGAATCATATTGTATAAATCTTTTGAGATTGGCTTTTTATTTTTTCTTTTTTGCAGTGTTGGGGATCAAACTCAGGGCTTTGTGCATGCCAGGCAAGTACTCTACCACTGAGCTATATCTCCCAATCCTGAGGTCAGCTTTTTAGAAAAAAACATTAAGCACTGGGCATGGTGGCGCATGCTTGTAATCCCAGTACGTGGGAGACTGAGACAGGAGGATCGCAGGCTTGAGGCCAGCCTTAGCAACTTAGCAAGACCCTGTTTCCAAATTAACAAATAAAAAGGGCTGGGGATGTAGTTTAGAGGTAGAACGCCCCTAGGTTTAATCCCCAGTAACAAAGAAACCAAAACAAAACAAAAAACAATAAATATCATGACCTTGGGATCTATCTAAGTTGTTAGATATATTAACAATTCCTCCCTTTTTATGGCTCAATGATGTTCCATGGTGTGGATACCAGAGTTTTTTAGACATTCCACTATTGAGGGACATTTGTGTTGTTTCTAGTTTGGGGTATTACCAGTAATGTCACTGTGAACATTCTTGTATAAGTTCTTATGTGAATATATATTTTCATTTCTCTGGAATTAATGCCCAAGAATGCAATTGCTGGGATGTATGGTTACTACATATTTAATTTTTTAAGAAGCTGCCAAACTTTCCAGAACAGCTGTATCATTTTACATTCCTACTAAGGCAGTATGAACACTAATATACTTTTATTGCTTATTCGTTCTTTTTCTACCATATAAGTGGTAGTAGATTACAGAAATTTAAGAAGATTTATGAAATAAAAAATCATAAAATGAAAGCTCTGCATTGCCATTATTTTAGTAGAGTATATAGTTACTCCCAGAAGAATAAAATTAGTTGTTCTTGGTTGTTTGCTTTGGCTGTCTTTTGTTGACCTTGTTTGAAGAGACTAATAACTTTGACAAATGAGGTAGGTTGTGTTACTAAACTTTCATTCTAAGGCATTTGGAAATTTTGAAATATGAAGAACCAGTTTCTTTCTCTTCAATTCTCATTATTTCTCTAGTAATGTTTATTTTTCCTAAATTGTTAGTAATTTATGATACAACAGTTTTTGTCTATAATAGGATCTTAAATTTTTTGTTCATTTTTTATTTTGTCATGAATTAAGTAATGTTTTTATTACTTAGAATTGTTGAAACATCTTTGCAAACTGTTTGTTTGCCATCAAAATAGGCAATTCCCTAAGCAACTATATCCATACTCAGGCTTTAGAATAGTCGCTGTGAAATAGCAAGGACTTTTTTTAGGCCAAGGAAGCTATCCAAGAATTTTGTGAATAAGGCTGAGAATTGACCTTGCCAGGATTCATGGGGAAGATGTCTGTCTTGTTTTGTGTGGTGGAATGGAGTTTTTCATCCAAACATTGCCCTGATTTCTTCTCCTTTTCCCACTGAGCTTTTTTTCTTTATGTATCCAGAGATTTTAATTTTTTTAAATGTTATTTTTTGGTAAAAGTACTTTCTGTGATTTATTGTAGGATAAGTTGAGTAAGAGGTTCAGATTTCAAGATAAACTAGGGATTTGTCTTTGGGACTTGACAATAAAGTGTAAAAAAATCCTACTTTGTTATGAAACCCATAGTCAAACAGATTGAGATTGCTTTATTTTATTTGTTGAAGTTAGAGTTTCTAATATTTCTTCATGTAGATAGTATACAACCAAAAGAAGACCTTTTGTAAGTAAATTTTATATGGCAGCTAAAGGGATCTTGCTAAAGGAAATGAAATATAGTTAAGGATTGTGGTGATGGGGCATAACCTGGTGTTGAAGGTTTGTGATTTCTGGCAACTGGATTTTGATTTAGGCAATCTGGACCATGTTTGATGTTCGTGAGCATGGTTCATACATGTATTATCTGTGCAATACATTTTTTTTTGTGTGTGGTACCTGGGATTGAACGCAGGGGCATTCTACCTCCACGCTACGCCCCCGGCTCTATTTTTTATACTTTATTTTGAAACCGGGTCTCACGAAGTTGCAGAGGGCCTCACTAAGGGGGGAGAGAGAGAGAGACAGGAGAGAGAGAAAGAGAGAGAGAGAGAGAGAGAGAGAGAGAGAGAGAGACAGGAGAGAGAGAGCGAGAGAGCTGAGGCTGGCCGCGAACCCGGATCCTCCGGTCTCCGCCTCCCAAAGTACAGAATTACAAGCGTCCCAAAGTACAGAATTACAAGTGTGCGCCACCATGCCCGGCGTGCAATACATTTTTATTGAGCCTCCTAGACAGTGAGGATAGAATGTGGAGCAAAAACCGATGTGATATTTTCCCCTATAGAGCTTAGGGTCTTGTAGAACAGACAGAAGTATTAAATTGCAACTGTGACAGAGGCGTAATTTTTTTTTGTGTGTGTGGTACTGGGGATTGAACCCAGGGGCATGCTACCTCCAAGCTACACCCCCAGCCCTATTTTTTATTTTTATTTTATTTTATTTTTGCATTACTGGGGATTGAACCCAGGGGCAAATTACCTCTGAGCTACACCCCCAGCCCTATTTTTTATTCTTTATTTTGAAATGGTCTCTAGCCGGGTGTGGTGGCCACCCAGCTTTGTTGTTGATGGAGATTGAACCCAGGGCCATTCTACCTCCGAGCTATACCCCCAGGACTTATTTTGGGTGGGTATGTGGCACTGGGGATTGAACCCAGAGGCATTCTATCTCCAAGCTACACCCCCAGCCCTATTTTATTTTATTTAATTAATTAATTTATTTTTTGTGGCACTGGGGATGTTATCCAGGGGCCTTCGACCTCTGGGCTACACCCCCAGCCCCATTTTATTTTATTTATTTATTTATTTTTTGTGGTACTGGGGATTGAACCCAGGGGCATTCTACCTCCGAGCTATACCCCAGCCCTATTTTTTATTCTTTATTTTGAAACAGGGTCTCACTAAGTTGCGGAGGGCCTCACTAAGTAGCTGAGGCTAGCCCCGAACCCAGATCCTCCTGTCTCAGCCTCCCAAGTACTGGGATTACAAGCATGCGCCACCACGCCTGGCTTTATTTTATTTTATTTTACAACAAGGTGTCTCTAGGTTGATGAGTAGAGAGTCTCACTACTTGCTGAGGCTGTCCTCAAACCAGCTATCCTCCTTTCTCAAGTACTGGGATTATAGGTGTGCACCACCTGGCTTTTTTTGTTTTGTTTTGTTTTGAAACATGGTCTCACCAGGTCACTGAGAACCTTGCTACATTGGTGAGACCATACTTGAACCTGAGATACTCCTGTCTCAGCCTTCCAAACAATTGGATTACAGGTGTGTGCCATCACACCTGGCTACTTCCAGCCATATATTTATTTATATTTTATTTATTATTTATATATTATTTATTATTATATTATATATTATTTATTTATTTTTGCAGTACTGGGGATTGAACCCAGAGGCATTCTGTCTCTGAGCTACAGCCCCAGTCCTATTTTTTATTCTTTATTTTGAAACAAGGTCTTACTAGCTGGGTGTGGTGGTGCATCTTCAACTTAGTGATACCCTGTTTCAAATAAGAGAATAAAAAAAAATAGGGCTGGGGATGTAGCCCGGAAGTAGAATGCCTCTGGGTTCAATCCCTGTTACCGAAAAAAAAAAAAAAAAACAGGTCTCACTAAGTTGTGGAGAGCCTCACAAAGTCTCCCAAGTACTGGGATTACAAGTGTGCGCCACCACGCCAGGCTTTTATTTTTATTTTGAGGTCTTGCTAAATTGCTGAGAACTGGCCTCAACCTGCAATCCTCTTGTTTTAGTCTCCCGAGAAGTGGGATTACAGGCATGCACCACCACGCTCAGCTATAAGTTTTTGTCTTTTTTTTTTTGGTGCTAGGGATTGAACCCAGGGGCATTCTACCATCAAGTTACAACCTCAGTCCTTTTTATTTTTTATTTTGAAACAGGGTCTTGCTAAGTTGCCAAGACTGGCCCAGAACTTGTGATTCTCCTGTCTCAGCCTTCCAAGTAGTGACTGGGATTACAGGTGTGCACCACTGTGCTTAGGTGAAGGTTTTGTCTTTATCGTAGGAAGGAAGAGGAGCCATTAAAAAGGTTTTAAGCAAAACATACACAGAGGAAGATTGCATTTTTGATGAGAACACTTTTTAGGGTAGAGAATGGATTAGAGGGGTAGCAGAGTGGATGTAGGAGTAATGTTAGGAATTTAGTTGTCCAGGTAAGAGATTATGGTGGCTTACTTTACAAGAGTGCTGTTGGTAGAGAGGATAGAAAGGAATGAGTGGAATGATATTGAGGAGGTATAGTCAGCAGAGTTTGGTGATGGTGAGAATAAAAATGGATGAGAGAGGACTGCTGGGTTTTTGGCTTAAGCAACTTACTGAAGGAAGACAAGGGTTTTTTTTGTGGAATATTGTGAGTTGGGATTTATTTATTTATTTATTTATTTATTTATTTATTTATTTATTTTGTGGTACTGGGGATGGGACCTACAGCCTTCTACCTCCGGGCTACATCCCAGCCCTGTTTTGTTTTTTATTTGGAAGCAGGGCTCACTAAGTAGCTGAGGCTGGCAAGTTGTGACTCTCCTGTCTCAGCCTCCCGAGTACTGGATTACAGGCGTGCACCTGTGCCCAGCTTGAGTTAGGTTTTAGATATACCAGTCTCAAGATGCCTTCTGGTGGCAGCCAAAAGGAAACATCTTAGAGAAGGGAGAACACATTGCTAACATTCACATATACTCTCTTATTTTGTTTAGTTTGATATTTTTCTTAAAATATCAATAAATACATGTGTAGGAATTGCTTTTCCATAGTACTGTGCTTACAAATATTTTCCTTATCCTTTACATTTTTATATTTGTTGGTTTGTACTGCAGTGTCAACCAAAGAGTAGGCATTGGATATTTGCTGAATGACCGGAATGATAGGATCAATAATCTTAATGTTTCTCATAAATACTCTTCTCCTGCTCATGTTTCCTGAGTGTTGACAAATAATTAAGATTGTATTATTATTATTATTATTTTTTTTTGCGGTACTGGGGATTGAACCCAGGGACGTTCTACCTCCGCGCTACACCCCCGGCCCTATTTTTTATACTTTATTTTGAAACCGGGTCTCACAAAGTTGCGGAGGGCCTCACTAGGTAGAGAGAGAGAGAGAGAGAGAGCAAGAGCGCTGAGGCTGGCTGTGAACCCGGATCCTCCGGTCTCTGCCTCCCAAAGTACTGGGATTACAAGCGTGCGCCACCACGCCCGGCAAGATTGTATTGTTAATTGACATTTGCAGTAGTTAGCATATTCCCCTATTCAATAATTCCATCTTCTCCCATCAGTCTTTTGTTTTTATTTTAGAATTTTACAAAATGCTGAGACTAAAATGACCCCATTGCTCAGAATC
Source organism: Glis glis (assembly GCA_004027185.1). Taxonomy (NCBI): domain Eukaryota; kingdom Metazoa; phylum Chordata; class Mammalia; order Rodentia; family Gliridae; genus Glis; species Glis glis. Next base: position 5,107 of record PVJS01057611.1, on the reverse strand, counting down.
ATGTCATCTAATGGAGTTATCATGGACAGAAATTTAAAAATTAAAAACAAAGTAGGTTTTGTGTGTGTGTGTGTGTGTGTGTGTGTGTGTGTGTGTGTGTTAATGAGGATAGAATCCAGGGGCATTCTACCTCTGAGCTACATCCCCAGCCCTATTTTATTCTGAAAGAGGGTCTCACTAAGTTGTAGAGGGCCTCATAAAGTTGCTGAGGCTGAACCTTAGATCCTCCTGTCTCAGCCTTCCAAGTACTGGGATTACAAGCGTGCGCCACCACGCCTGGCTCAAAATAGGTATTGTTTGGCTGTGAGCTGTATTATTCTCTATTTTAGCTGGCTTGTAATTTTCTCAACTTTTTTCTTCAATTTTTAAAAATATGGTAATAAGCCAGGCGTGGCGGTGCACACCTGTAATCCTAGTACTTGGGAGGCTGAGACAGGAGGATTGTTGGTTCAAGGCCAGCCTCAGCAACTTAGTGAGACCTGTTTCAAATTAAAAAAAAAAATAGGGCTGGGGATGTAGTTCAGAGGTAGAAATCCAACTCCCTTGGGTTCAATCCCCAGTACCTCCTCTCACCCCCAAATAGGGCTATTGGTATATAGCTCAGAAGTAGACAACCCCTAGATTCAATCCCAGTACCCCCCCCCGCCACATGCACACAATTGTGGTAATATATATATAACATAAAATTTATCATCTTAGCCATTTTCAAGTGTGCAGTTCAGTGGTATTGAATACGTTTATGTTATATAGCCACTGCCACTATCCATATATATGCATAGCTCTTTTGAGCTTGTAAAACTGAAACCCTAAAGCCATTAAACAATAGCTCCAATTCCTCCCTCCCTCCAGTCCCCGACAACCACCGTTCTACTTTCTGTCTCTATGATTTTTGACTATTCTAAGTATCTCATATTAGTAGAGCCATATAGTATTTGTCTTTTTTATGATTGGCTTATTTCACTTTGCATAATGTCCTCAAGGTTCATCCACGTTGTAGCATGTGTCAGAATTTTCTTCCTTTTTTTTTTCCTTCGTACTGGGAATAGAACCCAGGGGCATTCTACCTCCAAGCTACACCCCCAACCCTATTTTTAGTTTTTTTTTTTTTTTGGGAACAGGGTCTCACTAAGTTGCTGACAGACTCACTTAAGTTGCTGAGGCTGGCCATGAACCTGCCATCCTCCTATCTCAAGTACTGGGATTATAGGCGTGTGCCACCATGCCTGGTTTAATTTTCTTCCTTTTTAAGGCTGAACTGCATTTCATTGTATGTGTATACCACCTTTTATTTAGCCATTCATCCATATGAACACTTGAGTTGCTTCCATATTTTAGCTATTGTGAATAATGCTGCTCTGTTGTTTTGTTTTGTTTTTTTTTTGCGGTACCGGGGATTGAACCCAGCGGCATTCTACCTCCGCACTACACCCCTGGCCCTATTTTTTTATACTTTATTTTGAAACCGGGTCTCACGAAGTTGCGGAGGGCCTCACTAAGTAGAGAGAGAGAGAGACAGGGAGAGAGAGAGAGAGAGAGAGAGAGAGAGAGCTGAGGCTGGCCACGAACCCGGATCCTCCAGTCTCCGCCTCCCAAAGTACTGGGATTACAAGCGTGAGCCACCACGCCCGGCTTGTGAATAATGCTGCTCTGAACATGGATGTATAGATATCTCTTTGAGACCTTGCTTTCAATTCTTTTTTTCTTTTTGTGGTACTGAGGATTGAACCCAGGGGTGTTATTTTTTGTTTTTGTTTTTTGTTTGTTTGGTTTTTTTTAACCTCTGAGCTACATCACCAGCCCTTTATATTTTGGGGGCTCTCGCTTAAGTTGCTGAGGGCCTTGATAAGTTGCTGAGGCTGGCCTTGAACCTGCGATTCTCCTGTCTCTGCCTCCCAAGTCTGGGATTACAGGAATGCACTACCACGCCCAGCCCCTGCTTTCAATTCATTTGGGTATATCCATGGAAGTAGAATTACTGGATCATATAATTCTGTTTTTAATTTTTTGATACTATTTTAATTTTATAATATTTTCTACAGTGACTGTACCATTTCATATTCCCACCAGCAGTTTACGATTTACACTTTTTTTTTTTGCAGTACTGGGGATTGAACGCAGGGGCGTTCTACCTCCGCGCTACGCCCCCGGCCCTATTTTTTATACTTTATTTGAAACCGGGTCTCACGAAGTTGCGGAGGGCCTCACTAAGGAGAGAGAGAGAGAGAGAGAGATACAGGGAGAGAGAGAGCGAGAGAGCTGAGGCTGGCATTGAACCCGGATCCTCCAGTCTCTGCCTCCCAAAGTACTGGGATTACAAGCGTGCGCCACCACGCCTGGCTTTTCTGTTGTTTTGAGAGTAGCCATCCTAATGGTAAGGTGATAGCTGGTTCATAATTTGATGAAAGTAGCATGGCTGAATATTTCCTTATTCTTTTGGTCCTTAAAAAATTAAAGTATAGCTAGGCATGGTGGCGCATGCTGTAATCCCAGTATTTGGGAGGCTGAGACAGGAGGATTGCAAGTTCGCAGCCAGCCTCAGCTACTTAGTGAGGCCCTCTGCAACTTAGTGAGACCCTGTTTCAAAATAAAGAATAAAAACTAGGACTGAGGTTGCAGCTTGGAGGTAGAATGCCCCTGGGTTCGATCTCCAGTACTGCAAAAAAAGTATAGCCGGGCATGGTGGCGCATGCTTGTAATCCTAGTACTTGGAGGCTGAGACAGGAGGATCGCAGGTTCGAAGACTGCCTCAACAATATAGTGAGGCTCTCCGCAACCTAGTGAGACCTTGTTTCCAAATAAGAAATAAAATTGGTCTGGGGGTGTAGTTTGGAGGTAGAATGCCTCTGGGTTCAATTCCCAGTACTACACACACACACACACAAATTAAAGTATAGGACTGGAGGTTTAACTTAGTGTTTGAGTGCTTGCCTAGCATGTGTAAGGCTCTAGTGGGTTTGATCCCCAGAACTGAAGAAGAAGAAAAGAAAGAAAACAAAAACAAAAACAGTTGTTCAGTTGCTCCTGTGTATCTGTGCGACCTTTATTCCAGGATCCTCCCCCATACCCGAATCTGCATATGCTCAAATCCTTTATATAAGACAGCATAGTATTTGCATAGAAACTACCTACACGTATTCTTCTGTATACTTTAAGTCATTTCTAAATTACATATAAGACCTAACATGATGTGAATGTTATGTAAATAGTTGTAGTATATTGTTAAGGGAACAATGACAAGAAAAAAGTCTATATTTAGTACAGATAACAATTTTCTTTTTAAGACTATGTTCAGTGTGAGGCTGGTTAAATCTGTAGATGCAGAACCCACGGGTATGGAGGGCCAACTGTGGAGTTTTTGTTGTATTGTCTTTTATAACTAAGTTGACTGCATGTTTGCCAAACATATGTTTATTTAATGGGATTTATATAATCTTTTTATTCTTCTGGAAGTTTGAGCCACTCTACTGACCGCTTTATTTTTCTTTCCTCAAAAGCTAGAATTAGCCAGGCATGGTGGTGCATGCCTGTAATCCCAGTACTTGGGAGGCTGAGACAGGAGGATCGCAGGTTGGAGGCCAGCCTCAGCAACTTACTGAGGCCCTCCAGAACTTAGTGAGACCCTATTTCAAAATAAAACATAAAATAGGGCTTGAGGGTATAGCGTGCGCCACCATGCCCAGTGTGCACTGGTTTATTTAGATACTTTTCAGTAGTGATCCTGGGAATGAATGCATTATGAGTATTGTTTGGAAAACTGTTGTATAGATTGCTCAGGAGGGAAAAACAGAAATAACCAGTGCTGAACAGATCTGAAGTCTACTGGTTTAATCATGTGTGAATGCCATCCAGTGATTAAGCCTTTGGAGCAAATGCCAATATTTTGGATGCAAGTTATTTTACATAAGGGACTTGGTGACAGGAAGACAGTAAAATTCAGTGTCTATATCTTAGGTCTGGCCTAAATACATACTGGTTATTTTTTGTAACCCAGGGCCTCCCACATGCTAGCACACACTCTACCACTGAGCTACACCCCTAGCCCTTAAATAGATATTGTTAATATCAGTCTCTTCTGGTTTCAGTGTCAGTAAAGAGTAAGGGAAAAAGTAAAATTCTTTTATAATTTCTGTTGACTCAACTAGAATAGTGTAATGTCTTACATCTTTAAGGCAGTTGAATATATGTTTAGTTTCATTATATGAAAGGATAGTCAAAAGAATAGGACATTTCAGAGCTGGGCATGGTGGCGCACGCCTGTAATCCCAGTACTTGGGAGGCTGAGACCCGAGGATCTGGGTTCTTGGCCAGCCTCAGCTACTTAGTGAGGCCCTCCGTAACTTAGTGAGACCCAGTTTCAAAATAAAGAATAGAAAATAGGACTGGGGGTGCAGCTCGGAGGTAGACTGCCCCTGAGTTCAATCCCCAGTACTGCAAAAAAAAAAAAAAAAGGACATTTCACATACAAACAGTGTAAGTAGAACATGAATTGATGAGATAGTACTATCCTTCCACATTTTTTTCTATCATGATTTAGGCTTTGTTACAGATTTTCTATCCATCTTTAAGAAAAAAAGGCAAAGCAAGGGTGTGGTGGCGCACGCCTGTAATCCCAGTACTTGGGAGGTTGAGACAGGAGGATCGCAGGTCCACGACCAGCCTCAGCTACTTAGTGAGGCCCTCCGCAACTTAGTGAGACTCTGTTTCCAAATAAAGATTAAAAAATAGGGCTGGGGGTATAGCTTGAAGGTAGAATGCCCCTGGGTTCAATCCCCAGTATGGAAAAAAAAAAGAAAGAAAGAAAGGCAAGCCAGGCATGGTGGCACATACCTGTAATCCCAGTACTTGGGAGGCTGAGACAGGAGGATAACAGGTTTGAGGACAGCCTCAGCAAGTAGTGAGACTCTCATCAACCTAGTGAAACCTGTTCCAAAATAAAAATAAAATAGGGGTGGGGCTGGGTGTGGTGGCGCACGCTTGTAATTCCGGTACTTTGGGAGGCGGAGACCGGAGGATACAGGTTCACGGCCAGCCTCAGCTCTCTCTCTCTCTCTCTCTCTCCCTGTCTCTCTCTCTCTCTCTCTCTCTCTCTCTCTCTCTCTCTCTCTCT
>PVJS01057610.1:0-12004 GCA_004027185.1 Glis glis | reverse complement strand
CGAAAAAAAAAAAAAAAAAAAAAAAATAAATGATCATTTTACAGATGTGAAAAACAGGCCCCAAGGAACTTGCCCAAGGTCATACAGCTAGTAAAAAAGGTGGATGAAGATTGAAATTGAGGTCTATTTCCAGAATGCAAGCCTTTATATGCTATGCAAATGGACTCTCAACATTTCCATTATAAAGGGAAATCATTGGGGTAATGACTATATCTTAATCATGCTTTTATCTCACATAATCACTACTTCTCACAATAGATATTTGTTTAATGCATGCAGGATTCTTGAATGAAGTCTACCTCTATAAAAAAATCCATGTTTAATGTCTTCTTGTTACCATGAAATAAATAAGTAAAGATACCTCATTACTCATATTGTAATAGTTCTTCCCATTTTGCCTTAAACCAAAATATTGTTTGTGTCTACATGTATGCTATAATTGGTTAGTGCAGAGAAAAGTGTTTTGTTGTCAATTCTTATTGTACTTTTCTGCCTCTACCATTTTTCTTCTATCAGCAGAATCTCCCCCAAATGAGGGAAACAATGAGCATTTTATAAACCTGCCTAGGGCCATAAAATATACATACACATTTAATAGTGACAGAGGTATCTTTGGAACTTCCTCCAGAGTGAAATCTACTTCAGAAATTTGCATTTAACAGGCAAACATAATATTGTTGAAGAACACAGAATTATAAATTCATGGACGTTTAGATACAGGGGATTCTTTATAATCCACACATCCATACTTCTAACTGTAATTTTTATGGCTCTATAGTTCTATATAGATATATAGAACTATATATCTATATAGAACTATATAGTTATGGCTATATATATATAATATAGTTATGGCTCTATAGTTTACCCAAGATGGATAAAGCCAGCATTTTCCTTATTAAGTGTATTTGAGGGGTTTGTAACAACTGCTCCATGAAAGCTCTTTACAACTTGAAACTCACATAGGAAGTTTCAGTCCAAATAATGTGCTTTTTAGCTTTAGGGTATGAATTTGTCACTTCTTGATGTAAATCTCCCAAAGTTGATTGGTCTTAGAAGTATTCATTTTGCACAACATTCAAAAAGTCTCCTACTTTAAAAATGAAAAATTGCAAGTGATTACTTTACAGCCCATTTAATTGCATTTGGAGATTTTCTGCCCCTAAAATGTCTCCTGGATAACATATTAACGCTCTCCCCAAACACACTTCGGAACCGAGTTTTATTATGGGTAGCACCTGACCTTTCAACATAATTGCATGTGGTCCAAATTAATTGTTCTGTTCTATTGTGCATTGAATAATAGGTATTCTAAGATGAGACTAATTATGCAGATAGCTAATAGAGAGGAAATCTTAGAGTGAGCTCTTTTGGTGCATGGAATTTAGAAAATAAGGTATAAAATGACACTTAATTAACTAATAAACCAACTGACAAGACTGACTCCACAGGAGACTTCTAGTCAACACAACCCAGAAAATTAAAAGACTCTTCCTTAACTAAAATATAATAAGATGGAAATTACCACATTAAATATTGCTGTAAATCAACATCCTAGTGAGAGAGGCATTTAATATGGGTCTGTTTAGGAAAAAATGTAGTAAGAAGTTGGTTAACTAATTTTATTACTTATTTAATACATACTCATCAGGTTTAACGGTTGATGCCTTCTAAGCGTATTTCTAGGGATATAATTGTGGTATGTATGGAAAACACCAAAATGCATGTTTTTAACCTGAGTTTGATGTCAATTTGCTGTGTAGTTAATTTAAAGAACTCAGTACTTGTGTAACTTTAGTCCCATTTTCCATTGCTATAATAAGATACCTAAGGCTGGGTAATATATAAAGAAAAGAGGCTTATTTCACTCACAGGTTTGGAGGTTCAAGGAATGGCATCGGCATCGGCATCGGCTCAGATCTGATGAGGACCACTTGGTGGAGGGCATCACAGTAGTGGGAACAACGAGATTACCTGGTGAGACAGGAAGCCAGAGAGAAACCAGGGGGAACCAGTCTTACTCGTTTATAGCCATCTCTCTCCCAGGAAGGACCTCTTGACATGGGTCCCAGGATCCCTATGTTAATCCCTTCTGAGGCAGCACCTCCCCCCTCTCATTTTTTTTTTATCTTCTATTTTTTGCGGTACCGGGGATTGAACCCAGGGGCATTCTACCTTCGAGCTATACCCCCAGCCCTATTTTTTATTCTTTATTTTGAAACAGGGTCTCACTAAGTTGCGGAGGGCCTCATTAAGTAGCTGAGGCTGGCCGCGAACCTGCGATCCTCCTGTCTCAGCCTCCCAAGTACTGGGATTACAAGCGTGTGCCAACACGCCTGACTTTAGCCCCCCCCAAACATCGCCACACCAATCCTCTCAATCTTCTTATAAAGTAAGCCAATTACCTCTATTGTGCGCATGAGTAAACTGATACCAGTTGTTTACCTGCCCAGTTAGTTTGAAGTGTTGAAAAGCAAAGTAGATTTGACTTCAAGCTTGAGAATGAGGTCTGCAGACCTGGATTTGAATCTTATCTCTCTTGTTTAGTACTACCTAATTGGCTTACTTACTCATTAGCTCCCATTTTACGTATGAGACTACAAAGGTTTATAAAGTTTTAATTTACTTTTCCAAAAGTACATACAACCAACAGTTATCTTGTATTTGTGTGTGGGGGGGTACTGGGGGGTTCGACCCAGGGGCATTCTACCTCTGAGCGACACCCCCAGCTCTATTTTATTTTAATTAATTAATTAATTAATTAATTTATTTATTTATTTTGTGGTACTGGGGATGGAACCTAGGAGCATTCTACCTCCAAGCTACACCCAAGCCCTACTTTATTCCTTTATTTTGAAACAGTGTCTCACTAAGTTGCTGAGAGCCTTGCTAAGTTGCTGAGGCTGGCCACGAACCTGTAATCTTCCAGTCTCAGCCTCCTGAGTACTGGGATTATGGGTGTGTGCCACCATGCCCGGCTGACCTGGTGTGATTTTTATGAGAATAGAATGAGATGATGTGGGTAAATTGTTTAGCAAAGGTCTCAGATTTGATATGTATCCAATAAATGTTAAATATCATGTTTAACAGTAGTAAAAGTATAGACTGTCCTGCCTTTTTCTCTGAGAGTGAAGCTATTGCTTAGGGCAGCAAAACTTAATATCCATGGCGGTACCAGTATGATTATCTGATTGTTTGAAAGGTGGTTGATAAAAACCACACCTTCTATATAGGAATATCCCATGACTAGGAGCAAATCCTTGGCACTGAGTGGTCAGGAATAACTTCTGTAAGGGCCAGTGATGGCAAATCAGAGAAGCAAAGTTTCTAGACTTGAAGGAAATCATTGCCCTTCCTGGCTTGTTGAACTGGAAATTTTCAAATTGATTTTGAACCCAGTTCTGTTGAGTAAATTCTAGAGCAGTGCCATTTACAATAAGATTTTAAATACTTTTAAATGTGAAAGCAATATTATTTTTCACTTCTTAGAGGATCAGAAATAAGGTTTGTTTTAATTTGTGGTTAAAAAAATATGGCTCCCGGGTTAATTTAATCCATTTCAATATGTAAATAACTTTTAATGATTAACTTTTTGGATATATTTGGGGATTAATAGCCTAAAATTAACTTAATTTCAACAATTAACTAATGACTACATGGCAATTTAAAAGGCATTCAAAGTATCCGGAACATGTCAGTGTACGACATATTAATTTTTCCTTCTATAATTTTTTATGAGTTTGTTAATTAATTCTTTTCACATAATAAACAAATTATAATGTATGTTATGATATTTTAAGAAATGGACTCGATTCACTTAATGGTTCATAATTATCTAAGTTTTCTTTGATTTTTTTGAACTATGCAGTTTCTTCTTATTACAGCAAAGAATAAAATATTAGCAAAATTAGAACTTTTAAGTATCTGAGCCGATCTGAGAATTTTGTTGTGATAGTATTCTGTGTATACTTTTAGGTGATTAAATTTGCTTAGTAATTGCCAGTTGTAAGATAATCATGCAACACCTCCGAGAACAAAAGAACGGGAATTATTCCTCTCCTCCAGCCCAGGATACCTGTGCGATTCACAAAGACACAGAAGTCCACATTAACTCTCATTGTACTGGAAAACGATAATGTCAAGAGAGATTGAACAGGGAGAGTGAACTTTTTGGCTTTTGACGAGTTGCTAAAATGTACATCTTAAAACTTTAATTCTGGTGTTGAAGCCTTGTGAAAATGTCTTCCTGGGAAATGTGATTGAGCCGAATTGCTATGAAATGCATGTGTTTTTGCAAAGGTCAATTATGATATGGGCAATCTATTTCTGTGTAAGCTTCTTTGCACTTTTGGAAATGATTCCTTCTTTAGCTCTGTGAGAATCTCCCGAGGAGTGCAAAATTTGAAGAAAAGAAAAATCAAGCAGGAAAGTCTTTATTTTTTTTTTCTTCTAAGTCTCCCCAGCAGAGGCTGTCATATGCATTTATTCAACAAAGGCAGCAGATGGTGAGCCTTGATGCATTGGGCAAGCTCAGATGGGTGTGGCCCTTTGAAAAGGGAGATTAGGAGGAAGACAAAGCTGAAATCCACTGAAGAGAGGGATGCTGAAATGGCATTAATTAAAAAAAACAATGAAATGGCATTAATTTAAAAAACAATGAAGCCAGGCATGGTGGTGCATGCCTGTAATCCCATTAGTTGGGAGGCTGAGACAGGAGGATCACAGGTTCGAGGCCAGCCTTAGCAACTTAGGGAGACCCTGTTTTCAAATAAAAAATAAAATAAGGCTGGGGGTATAGCTCAGAGGTAGAATGCCCCTAGGTTCAATCCCCAGCACCACAAAAAACAAACAGAAAATCAATGAAAGCTGGATAGACAAGAGTATAATTCCAATTTTATTTTAAAAAATGTTTACACACCTGAATATTCATTGTATAAAATAAAAGTTGGAAAGAAATGCATCACATTTTTAATGGTCTTTATCTCTTAAGAAGACTGATGATCCATACTTGATATCTCTTGAAGTTTTCCATATTTTTGCCAAGGATAATATATACCTTTATCCCTAGAAATTGTAACAGTGTTTTTAGTTTTATCAGAAGATAAAGCAATGGAAACCTACTTTCTCCAAAAGAGCTTCTATCTGCCATTTCTTGGACCATGATTAAATAAAGATAAAAGACATGAAGATTTCTATTCTTCTGTTATTTTAATCATACTTCTTATTTCCTCTTTTGTGACAGTCAAATAGGATACAAGATAAGCATCGACTACAGATTTCATTCATGCCAAAGATTTTTGACATTATGCACAATTTTTATATTATATAAATACACAGAGGCATAGAGTCATTCCTCATTACTCAGAAATTTTGTATTTGTAAATTCACCTACTCACTAAAACGTATTTGCAACCTCCATATCAATAGTGGAGGTGTCTTTGTGGTCATTGGACATGCATATGCATATATGTAAAGCATGAAAATGTGAGTAGCACAATGTGTACATTTCCAGCTGAGGTCGAACAAGTCAATGTTCTGTCTTCTTCCAGGTGTCATACTGTAAACAACTGTCATTTTTGTGATCTATTTAATGCCACAGCTTTGTGCTTTCTGTTGATTTTTCTGTTTAAAATGGCCTACAATCGCCAGGCGTGGTGGCGCACACCTGCAATCCCAGTACTTGAGAGGCTGAGACAGGAGGATCGCAGGTTCGTGGCCAGCCTCAGCAACTTAGCGAGGCCCTCAGCAACTTAGTGAGACCCTGTTTCAAAATAAAAAATAAAATAGGGCTGGGGGTGTAGCTTGGCGGTAGAATGCCCCTGCATTCAATTCCTGGTCTGTCTCTCTCTCTTTCTCTCTTTCTCTCTCTGTGACACATCACACACACACACACACACACACACACACACACACACACACGGCCTACAATATTGAAGTGTTGTCTAGTGTTTGTGAGTGCAAGAAGGCCATGGTGTGCCTTACAGTGCAAGTGCATGTGTTAGATAAATGAATTCGAGCATCAGTTGTTGTACTGTGGGTTGTGCAGGCACTGTTAATGAATCAATAATGTATATTAAGTAAGGTGTCTTCAAACAGAAATACAAATAAAACAAGGTTGTGTGTTGGTCGGTTGTTAGAACTGTGAGAAGGGGCTCCTAGAGACCCAGCTTGGATCCTCTGGGACAGTGCTTCAGAACTCCCTCAGGTAAGAAGAATCATGTATCATCTGTGTCTGCGATTTTTGTCCAATTTTTATATTAACATAACATATATATAATTTAGAAACTCACACAGCACACTCCTTTCTATGTCCATTTCTTTTCCTCAAGTTTTCCTGGTTCATACACAATACAGTGATTTATATTTGGCTCCTCAATAAATGAATATTGAAATGTGCATGCATGTCCTTGTATCAGCCTTTATTCATCTGCAGAAACTGCAGAAGAATGTCCTCTTCAAAAATCTGAACTCAGCCAGGCATGGTGACTCACACCTGTAATTCCAGTACTTGGGAGGCTGAGACAGGAGGATGGCAGGTTTGAGGCCAGCCTCAGCAACTTAGTGAAACTCTCAGCAACCTAGTGAGACCCTGTTTCAAAACAAAATTTTAAAAGAGCCGAGGTATAGCTCAGAGGTAGAAATGCCTGTGGGTTCAATCCCCAGTACTAAAAAAAAACAAAAACAAAAAGCAAAGAAAACAAAAATTTGAACTTGAGAGAAAACAAAAACAATAAGGACAATAGCAACAATACTAATTTTCAAGCTTTGGACATTTTTTGTGTATATGAGCTGGCAGTTAGCCTTCGGGGAGAGCTGACTCATGGAAATTGCATGGAGAGGCTTCAGGGCTCAACTGGAAAAAATAATATTGAAAAAAGGGGAATTGATAGTGCTGCATAATAATATAAAAATACCTTTAAAATTGATAACCAGGAAAGTGATGCAGATGATGTTATAGCTAGGATAAGGTTTCTATTCTTTTTTTTTTATGATACTGGGAATAGGGGCACTCTACCTCCAAGCCACACCCCCAGCCCTTTTTATGTTTTCGTTTTTGAAACAGGGTCTCACTAAGTTGCTGAGAGTCTCACTATGTTGCTGAGGCTGTCCTTGAACCTGTGATCCTTCCATCTCAGCCTCCCAAGCATTAGGATTACAGGAATGTGCCACCACACTCGGCTATTTCTATTCTTGAATATGATGTTTTTGATACCTCTATTTCAGAGGCCTAGTGTTTTTATTTTTAGTAAAGGTACCTGGATCTTTATGTTTTCATCCAACTGATCTCCAAAGGGTGACCATGAAGGCGGAGGTATATCTGCCAGCCACTGATCAGGACAAATGTCTCTGCACAGTATTCCATTCTAAACCTGAGGCACTGAAACACGTTTTGAAAGACAGAGACAAGTATTCTAGGCAGAAGAACACGCAGAAAAATATGCCAAGCCATGGGTAAATGGGAGCGTGGGATGTTCTTGGAATTGCAAATCTTCTACCCAGCGCATCTAGTATAATGATCCGGAGTCCATGGGGAAACTGAAATAACTGTGCAGTCTGACAAAGAAGGTCTGTCCCAATGTGTGTGCCACAAGCCTTGTTCTTTATTCAGAGAGCCTTGTGGAGCGACTGCAGAGCCATAAGCAAGCAAAGTTGGCAAGATTTCTATTTCATAAATCTGGCAACTATGTGGAGGAAGCGGGGACAAAGAGACCACTTAAGAGTCTATTTCAGGATCAGGCAGGAGCTAATATTAGCTTTGATTATCCCAGGGCTTGTGGACTTTTCTTTCTCCTGTGCATTCACACTACCTCTGGGGGCTCCCTCGTATCCTACAGGGGCCTCCTCTGTCCATCCTCTTAGGATCTCACACCCCACCTCCCGGGGTGGGGTCCCCGCAGGCCTCTCCAAGCAGCACACGGCTAAGCAGAAATGTCCATAGTTAGCATTTTATAAATGAAGGGCAGGCCAAATTATTGAATTTTTCTGTAGATAAGGCACCAAATGAGAGTGAAATATGTCTTTTATTAATCTAGTCAACAAATATTTGTCAAGCACCAAATATGTACCAAATATTGGATTAAACAACTAATGAATGAACAGCAACACAATATAGAGAAATCCCAGTCCTAATTGAGTTTTTGTTCCAGTAGGAAAAAAAAACAAGCAAACAAAATAATTACATATTGTTATTGGTGTTCTGAAGAAAATAAACAGGATGGTGGTTTGATTGCAAATTAAAACAAAGGAGGTTTTTTTCTGAACAGAGGGTCAGGAATGTTCTCTCTGAGAAGACATTCTCAGAGAGAATGACGTTCAAGGAAGACATACAGGGTGGAAAAAGGCAGACACATGAAGAATTGGAAGAAAAGAGTCTCTGGACAAGGTACATAAACCATCAGTAGTTTTTCAGTTTAGAATGTACTTAGGGTTCCGTTTTTTTCTTGATCATATCATTTGCACCTTTTAGGACTTTTCCTCTATCATTATAATCCATGCAAGAGTTCAAGTATTCTTAAAATTTGAATCTAAAAATATAAAAGTAGCCTGACTTTAAAATTATGTGAATCCTTCACAGAGCTTTCTGATTTTATATGCACGTGTATGAGAACATAGATTAAGAGTGGAAGTGATTCCACTTTATCTTTAGATTTAGAATGATTCTACAGAGAACTCTTCTAAAAGTAATAAAATAATAGCGATATATGAAATTAATTGAGTCTTACTAATTCCAGCCACTATTGTACACTCAAACATATTGACTCATTTAATCTTCTCCAGATCTGTATTATAATTATCCCTATATATCTTTTTTTTTTTTGTACTGAGGATTGAACCCAGGGATATTCTACCTACAAGCTATACTCCCAGCCCTTTTATTTTGAAACAGGGCCTCACTAAGTTGCTAAGGGTCTTGCTGAGGCTAGCCTTGAACCTGCAATCCTCCTGTCTCATTCTCCCAAGGACTGGGATTACAGGTGAGTGCCACCACGCCTGGCTTATACTTATCCCTATCTATGACCAAAGCCCAGAGAGACTATGGAAATTTGTCAAGGTCACGTAGCTATGAAATGTCAATGCTTTGATTAGATTCCAGATAATTTCCCTCTAGAACCCACTTTTTCAATCAAATAGAAAATATTTCCTATGTTCGCAACCACATTTGAAAATATAGCAACAATATCATTCTGCCATTAAACAAAAAACCTTTCCAGAATTTTGGGAGGAAAATCAATAATGAATAGAATTCCCTTACTTGTATTTTCCTTTAAATATTGGTCTGTATAATGTCTTGTTTATTTAGTAAAGATGCAGTAGATATCAATAGCCAGACACTCTGTAAACACTTCCCATGACTTATTCAATCTTGCAACCACTCTCTGACAGTGTCGCTATTAGTATTGCTGGGGCTTGAATTTTGGCTTTGCCACTTAATAACCGTATGACCTTGGGCAAGGAGTTTAATTTATGGATGTCTCAGTTTTTCCATTTGTAAAATGTGGTCTGGTGTCAGAACTTGTGACCTTCATCAATTGCTTGCTACCTCCCACTAATCTAAGATGGTATCGATTACATAAAAATAACATTTTTAATTATTTTTCAGTTTAACCTGTTATAACTTAGGGTGTTCTGCAGAGCATCATAATTTCCAATTGCTCTTTACACAGAAAGGTTAGAGAAAGACTGATCCGGTATCTTTTGTGGAAATGGCTTCCTCAAATCCTGGACTTGGGTCACTGAGAAGCACTGAACCCTTAACCTGAGTTATTCCTACTTTTAAAGCCTTGCAATTATTATCTTGAATGTACTGAGCATAAGCTGAGCCACGCAAAATCACGTATTTTCAGTTTTCAGCATTTTAAAATGAAGAACAGATAGGTTCGTTTGTCGGTAATACCAATCTCAAACCTATAACAAAACAATCCAAATGTAAAATGCCAAATCCAATTATATAATCCAGAATGCAGTTTTACTTCAACTTTTAGTTGAGCTATCTCTGTGCAATTTAAATAACCAGGCCATGGTATTTTAATGGGTGATTTGGCTTACCCAATGGCTAAGTCAATGAACTGCAAAAAATTGACTCTTTATTATGGCCCACAAAACCAAGTCGACCCTGAATATAAATAGACAATTTCTCTTTGGGTGCAAGAGTAAGGAGCAAATATGCTTCATATATGGGTAAGATGATTCAACACATTAAGTTTAATTCTTAAAATTATTTTAATATGCATGTATAAAATAACTAAAGTTTTTGTTATGTCCACTATAGATGTTCTACTAAACCATTTGGTTCATCTAGATAAACACGTGAAAAGAACGGTAGCTGACATTCATCGAACTTCTATTATGTTCCAGGTAATGCACTAAATAATTCCAGCTCTGTTAACTGGAGCAACACTTCATCTTCACAGCCATTCTCTGAGTTACAGGGGTTTTCTCTTGTATAGAGGAGGAAACTGAGTCTCAAGAAAGCTATTCAGCTTCTTCAAGTTGTCACATGCATTAAAGGGAGGAGTCAGCTTAGAGCCCAGCATTCTGTATTATTTTTAATCCCAAATCACCCTTGAGAAACTTTTCAAGACCTAGCACCATTGATTAGACCGATGCACAAACTGAACTAAAATATTAATTTTTTGATTTTGATCTCTAGAGAATCTTTTCTATAAGGATCATCACTTTCAGAGGGGATACTGAGGATTGAACCAGGGGCACTCTGTCTCCAAGCTACACCTCCAGATCTATTTTATTTCAAAACAGGGTCTCACTAGGTTGCTGAGAGTCTCACTAGGTTGCTGAGGCTGATCTTGAACCTGTGTTCCTCCTGTCTCAGTCTTGCAAGTACTGGGATTACAGGTGTGCACCACCATACCCATCTTAAGGATCATAATATTTTTATATAAAGATGTGCTTTTCCCCAAATAATTAAAGTTGGTTTCCCTGTGCATTATTCCTCAAGGATCTGCAGTTAGCCATGTTTTTGTTCTTGTGTGCAGAGTCTCTTTGGGTGTTCCTGAATACTGCCTCGCCTTGAATTACTCTCTGTAGGCTGGTAATTTCCCAACCATCACGCCCTGCTCACATCTCTGTAATATCACAAGTACCTCCGCTGACCACTGGATATGTAGCCACCTGGATGTACATAGGTCCTCAAATAAAACACATCAATTATTGTGAACATCAGTGATCCCCAGAAGTAGCCAGGCCTGTCTCGGTGGATGATCTAGTCATTTTCTACTTGCACGGTCAAGAATCCTAGTCTTTCTCCTTAACATCTTACGACTCACATCGAGTTCTGTCTATTCTATTTCCTGTACATTTTCAAATCCTTTTTGCATATATACAGTGACACAATTTTTGCAGACCCCCACCGATTCCTTGCCTGTATGTCTTAATTAGCCTCATACTTATCCTTGTGCCTTTCAGGACTTGCCTTTGGCCTCTCATCCCCTCTAATCCATCAAAAAAAGGTTGTTTGAAAATAAAAAATTATCACACCTGCTCTACACTAATCTCCGAATGGCTCATCATTACTTTCAGAATAATGCCGGAGCTATTAAACATGGTATGCTGGTCCCTTCATAATCTAGTGCTTTCTCCCCTCGCTGGTCCCATCTCTTGCCTTTCTTACTATCATGCTTTGACTCACCCATCATACCATGTTTTACCAAAGATGCTTCATTCCTCTTTCCTCCAGACTTTTGCATGTGTGTAAACCCTCTTACCACCTTTCCCCCCTTTCTGGTTACCTCCAATGCATCCTTTAAGTTTTAGCTTAAATGACAGCTCCTTTTCATACCCATCCATATTTACCCTGTCTGGATATGGCAGAAGTCCTTGTGCTCTGATACTGCTCTTCATTTCCCCTGTTGGAGCCCTTAGGGCACTGCAGTACAGTGGCGTGTATTCTTGTTTTATGTCCAAGAAGAGTGCAAACTTCTTTGAAAGCAGGGACTTATTGTTTGGCACGCAATAGCCTCTCCCTCTCCCTCTCCCTCCCTCTCCC
>PVJS01057609.1:0-12005 GCA_004027185.1 Glis glis | reverse complement strand
ATTTAATGAGTTTCAAACTAAAAAATAAAACAGGGCTGGGGGTGTAGCTCTGAGGTAGAATGCCCGTGGGTTCATACCCCAGTACCAGACACACACACACACACACACACACACACACACACACAAAGAATTGAGAGATCTTTTTCTCCATGAGTGATACCCTGGGAAGAAATATCTTTCAGGGATGCTCAAGACTGGTGATTATAGATCCTGATGACTATGTAATGAAGTTGGGTATTTTTCTTTTGTTGATGAGTATCCCCAATTCACAAAACACTATACTTAAAATTACCCACTTCAGCGCCAGGCGTAGTATGCACGCTTGTAATCCCAGTACTTGGGAGGCAGAGACCAGAGGATCTGGGTTCCCGGCCAGCCTCAGCTACTTAGTGAGGCCCTCTGCAACTTCGTGAGACCCAGTTTCAAAATAAAGGATAAAAAATAGGGCCGGGGGTGTAGCTCAGAGGTAAAACGCTCCTGGGTTCAATCCCCAGTACCGCCAAAAAAAAAAAAAAAAAAAAAAAAATTACCCACTTCAGTAGCAAGTGCCCATTTCCTCCAGGATCTGTTCTTCCCACTTTATGTAGTATTACATGTCAGCTGGGCACATAATTTCCTATGCTCCTTGCTAGTTAAGATTATATATTACCAAGTTCTGGCCCAGGCTGTGGGTAGAAGTGACTTGTAGGTTTGAGGGTTTCTTCCCTCTTTCCTGTTACCTAGAACATGACTATGGAAACTGGAGCGGCAATCTTAGACCATAAGATGACAGCTACCTGTTGAAGATGGCAGAGCATTAAAACACAAAGTCCCCGATGAATGTGGACCGACCATACTGACCATGGACCTCTATTACACTTAAGCCATGTTGTTTTGGCTTTTGTTGCCGTAGCCACCTTCATATTGCACACACATGCACACCCACCAGGAAGTTATTCTAATGTCATAACTAAATGTAATATCATTTTAAAGTTAGGCTTATTGTAAGGGATGACTGAAGAATTAATCTACCTGCACTAATCCTTAAATAGAAAACAGAGCAGAAGTACCTAAGATTATCTTAGTTTCTTCCTTTACTTCCTTGGTTTTTTAGTAGCAAGTTTGAAACAGAACAGCCTCACCCTGCTGATTACTGGCCTTGATTCTTGTTAAAGAAGCAAAATGTAATATTTTAAATATTGTGAGACTACTAAAAATAAAATGTCCTAAAGGACTACAGCTGCTTCTCTGATTAAACACAGTAAAGGAGAAAGTGAACTAGAAGGAATCACTGACCATAGGAAACTATAATCTTTAAAAATAATATCTCGCCGGGCATGGTGGCGCACACTTGTAATCCCAGTCCTTGGGAGGCGGAGACCAGAGGATCCAGGTTTGCGGCCAGCCTCAGCTACTTAGTGAGGCCCTCCACAATTTAGTGAGACCAGTTCAAAATAAAGGATAAAAAATAGGGCTGGGGGTGTAGCTCGGAGGTAGAATGCCCCTGGGTTCCATCCCTGGTACCGCAAAATAAATAAATAAATAAATAAATAAATAAATAAATAAAAATAATATCTCATTTCATGTAACATGAAGCAACACAAGAGATAAATTTATGCAAAGAAACAAGGATTAATCCGGACATGGTGGTGCACACCTATAATCTCAGTACCTGGGAGGCTGAGACAAGAGGATCACAGGTTCAAGACCAGCCTCAGCAATTTAGCAAGACCCTTAGCAACCTAAAAAGACCCCAATTTCAAAACAAACAAACAAACAAACAAACAAACAAACATATGCATCTTAGGTGGGAAGTGAGAATGAAAATCAAGAGGTCTAATTATTTTCTACTATAAGACCTACAATGTATTTTCTATGGGTCACAGGATAAAATGTACCAGATTGCAAGACTGTCAGTCAAGCCAATCATACTATAGATATGAGTTCACACAAAACATATTCCCTATAATCCTAAATTCAGGAGGTTCCTCTTTGGTATAGAACAATAATATCTCGGGAATACTTAAGTTACTTAAAACTCAAGAATTTTCTTTTTTTGTTTGTGGTACTAGGGATGGAACCTAGGGGCATTCTACCTCTGAGCTACACCTCCAGCCCTATTTTATTATTTTGAAACAGGGTCTCACTAAGATGCAGATGGCCTAAGTTGCTGAGGCTGACCACGAACCTGTGATCCTGCTGTCTCAGCCTCTCAAGTACTGGGATTACAAGCATGCACCACCATGCCCGGCTGAAATTTAAGAATTTCCTACAGTTAGATGTTCCAGATATGCTTCATTGGCAGCAAAGCTGATCAAAAGATTAAGATGTAGCTGAGAGTTAGTGGTACATGCCTGTAATCCCAGTACTTGGGAGGCAGAGACAGGAGGATTGCAGGTTCAAAGCCTCAGCAACTTAGTGAGACTCTCAGCGACCTAGCGAGACCCTGTTTCAAAACAAACAAAAGGCTGGGGGTATAAGTCAGAGGTAGAATACCTGTGGGTTCAGTCCCCAGTACACACACACACACACACACACACACACACACACACTGCTTAAGATGCACGTGGGTTTTGAATTCTTAATTTGTGCTTATGAGTAGAGGCAAGTCAAGGCAAAAACCGCAAATCACAACACAAGAAAACATTCTAAGAATTAGTTCAAATCTTTCAAATATACATTATCTTCAAAAATTACTTTTTTTTGGGGTATTGGTGATTGAACCCAGAGGCATTCTACCTCCGAGCTACAGCCTCAGCCCTATTTTTTATTCTTTATTTTGAAACAGGGTCTCACTCTTATGGAGGGCCTAAGTAGCTGAAGCTGGCGGTGAACCTATGATCTTCCTGTCCCAGCCTTCCAACTACTGGGATTACAAGTGTGTGCCGCCACACCCGGCCAAAAATTACTTTTTGAGGAGCCATCTCATTGGCTAGGCAAGATGGAGTGAAGAGGAACATGGAACTTTTCTGTTCCTCCTTGTTCTCTATCTTGTTCTTTACAAATGAAAAAAGGGTAGATGAGAAACAAATGAAATAGTTACATGTGAAAAACACATGGATAGTTATATGTGTACCCCCCACTGTGTCCACTTTAAATAGCAATGATTTAACTGTTCTTCTTTTTTAATTTTTAGGGGCATTCTACCTCGGAGCTATACCCCAGCCCTATTTTTTTATTCTTTATTTGGAAACAGGTTCTCACTAAGTTGCAGAGGACCTCACTAAGTAGCTGAGGCTGGCCGCGAACCTGAGAGCCTCCTGTCTCAGCCTCCCAAGTACTGGGATTACCAGGGTGCACCACCATGACCAGCTAACTATTCTTTTAAATAAAACAAGCCCAAAGTCATAAAATATAGAAAGAATTCAGTTTTGCACATAACCAACATTATGTTGTGCTTATTAGATGCCAGGCACTGCTGTCTTGGGACTCTATCCCTCCAGTCCACAACTGCAAAATCTGAAAGCTGTGAAAGCTTGAAGTTGTGTGTCTGGGTGGGAGAGAGGAGTGTGCAAACTCACTAAGTGCAGAAAGTGACCCGAAGTGATGCAAAACTATAATTTAAACTTATTCCGTGTAAAGATTTATGTTTCACTACAGAAGCAAAGACCTCAGTGTATTATGTTATCTGTGGATTATGTACTTTTAAAATCTGAATGATTTTGAAGCATATCTATCCCCAAGGATTTCAGATAAGCTTTAGACCTGTTATCAATTAAACTGTCTATACCCCAACCCTATGAGATGATTTTGCAAATAAGGAAACTGGGGGTTAAGGAACCTGTCCATGGTGCAAACAGCTGGTAAGTGTTAGGGCTTGAATTTAAACTCCCAGCTCAAAGCCTGGGCTCCTAACCATTATACTATGCAACTATTTCTTTTTACATCATGAAAATAAATAAGGCTTTTATTTCCCATCAATGATTACCAAAAGTATCAATGCAAGACATATTTCTAAAAAAATCATAGGTTTCAGAGAAAGAACATTAAGTAATATATTTCTAGGAGAAATAGACTTTGGGCAAACATTCCAATGTTTTTGCAAACAAGCATTTTCCATGCTGCATATGGTTCCATATTAGGGTTGTTGGAAAGGCTGAGAGCTTGTGGTGACTGTCAAAACTTGTTTTTGAGCAAGGCATGGTGGCTCACGCTTGTAATCCCAGTACTTGGGAGGCTGAGACAAGAGGATCTCAGGTTCCAGGACAAGCCTCAGCAAGTAGTGAGACTCTCATCACCCTAGAGAGACCCTGTTTCAAAATAAAATAGGACTGGGGGTGTGGCTCGGAAGTAGAATACCCCTGAGTTCAATCCCCAGTACCATAAAAAAACAAACACCCTTGTTTTTGGTATTGAGGAGCCATGGCCAGGGGTGAAGACAAGAATGTTGAAACACGTTTTTATTGCTACTACTATAGCCAGAAGTGGATATTTGAGGAGAGTCATAAGTATAAAGCTTTAAAGAAATATGAATAATGAGAAACTAAAAGTAACGACCAGGGCCATCAAGCGAGAAGGGTGAGCTAATCGCCAAGTCTTCCTCTAGCCTTCCCATGGAAGCCCCAGTTCCAGCACTAGTGTCACACAAAACTCCACCCTCTGCCCTTTCCCCAAACTCAATGGAGAAAGTGTAACAGAGCCCTAAGGGCGGGGTTCTGGCCCGCCACTACCGCCAGCTGGCAGCGCGCTCCGACCCTCGAGCACAATGGCGGCCCCCACGGGCGGCGCGGCCGGAAGTGCGGCTGCGCGCCGGCCCCGACTTCCGGCCGCGCGGAGCATGACGGGAGACGAGGCGAGGGCCTCGGAGAGGAGGCCCAGCGCGAGCAAAACAGGAAGCGTTCCAGGAAGGCCGTGGGGGTGGGGAATGCAATGGGAAGCCGGGGTGGCCGCGAAGGTTTACAGGGAGGGAAGGGAGGACTGGAGGAGCGCTGCAAAGAGAAGGGCAGAGGTGAAAAGAGACTAAGACCGGGAGAGGCGCGGCGGAGGAGGAGGACGGGGGTGTAAAGAATCCGAGATGTTTCATTTCATATTTTGGCTTAATATTGCCTGCATCACCAGAGGGAACGTTGTCATACTAAAAGTCCAAAAAGCATTGTTTAAAATTATTACTCGGCCAGAAAGTGCTCTTAGGTCAGAAGTTTCCCATGTTCTACGTAAGCTTATTCTCTAAAATATGTTGTGTAGAGAAAGCAGATTATGAAAACTATTTCTAATACGAAGATCTTGGCTGCACGAACAAGAAACACTACTGATGGCACAGATAAATTTCCAAAACATTAGATTTTCTTCTTATTTTTTTTTAGAGGGCTAATTTTTCAGATTTAACAGGAAGGAAACACTGTAACAAAGTAAGGAAATTGAACAGTATGAGGGGGAAAGTGAATCACTGAAGATAGTTGAAGAGATCCACCACCTTATCCATCTTCCTGACTCAACAGTCTCTGGAGCATTTCCATTAATGGGCAAGAAACATCCCAGTACATTGTACACCTGTTATTTGTAAACTCATGACTTGAGTAATGGTTTCTCCACAGTCTGTTTTACTGAGCTTTACTTTTTCTTCAAATAGTTCTGCCAAGTTTGGGATCTGCAATTTTAACTACCACAGTGCACCAGTGCTTTTTCTACATAGGTTAAAAATTCCCAAACAGACTGCTGAAAATCAAGAATAAACTCTTGATACTCTGTACCAGAGCTATTGCAATTAAAAAGCCCCAAAATAGTGCTTAGAAGCCCCCAACTAGCCAGACGTGGTGGCATACGTTTATAATCCCAGTACTTGGGAGGCTGAGACAGGAAGATCACAGGTTGAAAGTCGGCCTCAGTAACTTAGCAAGACCCTGTCCCAAATAAAAAATAAAATGGGGCTGGGGGTGCAGCTCAGAGGTAAAATGCCCTTGGGTTCAGTCCTCAGTACCACAAATAAAATCAGATTCATAGAAACATGAAGTAGAATGCTGGGGTGGAGAAGAGAAATGTGTTGTTTAACAGATGTCAAGTATCTTTTTTTTTTTTTTTTGGCGGTACCAGGGATTGAACCCAGGGGCATTCTACTTCTGAGCTACACCCCAACCCCAATTTTTATTCTTTATTTTGAAACAGGGTCTCACTAAAGTTGCGGAGGGCCTCACTAAGTATCTGAGGTTGGCCATGAACCTGGATCCTCCAGTCTCAGCCTCCCAAGTACTGGGATTGCGCCACCACACCCGGCTTTCAAGTATCTATTTTATGAGATGTAAAAGGTCGGGGGATGTGCTGCATAGCAGTATGAATAGACTGAATACTATTGAGCTGGACACTTAAAAATGGCTAAAGTATAAAGCTTATGTTACATGTTTTAGCACAGTTTAAATTATAAAAGCAAACTAGCAATTAGTGAGAAAAAAGTGAATGAGACACTGAGTCTAAAGGAGAATTTTTCCCTTTTTTTTGGTACTGGCGATTGAACCCAGAGGCATTCTACTTTCAAGCTACACCCATATTAATGTGGAAACAGGGTCTTGCTAGGTTGAGGAGAGTCTCACTACTTGCTGAGGCTGTCCTCAAACCTGCGATCCTCCTGTCTCAGCCTCCCAAGTAATGGGATTACAGGCATGAGCCACCATGTCCAGCTTTTTCCTCTCAACTTTTAGGAAAATAGACATTCAGGATGTCAAAAGATTTTCTTACAACATTCCTTTTTTGAGATGTTCACTGCAAAGTCGGCCTATTTAAAGTTCACTTTGGGTGCTACAAATTTCCTTGTAAATCATGAATCAGTGCCTCTATATTGTTACACTACTCCGAGGAAGGACTGTCAAAGGAAAAGATTTTACTTTATGAGCCAACAAAATTACACTTCTTGAAAATTGCCCATTCATGATTCTTCCAACTCAACTCTGCCAAGAAACATGGAGGAAAGAAAATACATCCTTTCCTTTTGGTTTTGATGAAAGAGGTTTGCTTTCAAATGACTGGTTAGTGCTGTTAATTTAGTATGAAGTAAGAAAAAACAAAATTACCACTAGTACTATAATATCAAAGTATTTTTGACACTTCAAAATAAATTCAGATATTCCCCTTCTGCAAACAAACATTTAAAATAAGACCACATCTTCCTCTTTCTAGATCTGGATATATACAAGCTTGATGACATAGATTGTGCCACACCCAGCCTATTCAGTATTAATGCAAAGGGAAAGAAAAACATTTAATAAATATAGAGTATCTGTACTTGAAATGCCCCCATGTGTTAGGAAAGACCTGAAGACAGTATCACACAAAGATCTTAATTCTAGTTGCAGATGTCAATTCTTTATGTATTCCTCTAAGTACAGGTACTTGGTTAAGTTTTTGCTTGAGCAAGTATTTCCTCAACCAAGTCACAAGTTTCAGGTAAATGGCATTTTCAGCTGCTATTTTCTTTTGTTTGTTTGTTTTGGTACTGGGGATTGAACCCAGAGGCATTCTACCTCCAAGTTATACCCCCAGCCCTATTTTATTTCTTATTTGGAAACAGGGTCTCACTAAGTTGCAGAGGGCCTCGCTAAGTTGCCGGGGCTGGCTTTGAACCCGTGATCCTCCTAGCTTAGCCTCCCAAGTACGGAGATTACAATACAAGTGTGCGCCTGCTACTAATGTTTTCTTACCCCTTGCATTACTAACCACCATCAACTTCCTGTTTCCACTTTCCTGTAGTTTTCCTTCACTGAGTAGGAAGGACAGAAGGGAAAAATCCACTAGTTATACTCTGTATCTGATAAAGATTGTAATGACCATCTTAAAACTTGGAAAGAAAACAAAGAACAAGACAAGCATTTGGCTCAGTACCTTTACTGGTTATATTATTTGTAGAATCACGTTGATTAACTGCTATTTTACCAAAAGCCACCACACTATCAGTGAGGGAAGAAGATGGGAATAAGTAACAAATAATAAATAGCAACAATTTTACTTTAAGACAATTCGTATAATAGATAAATCAATTCCTAAGTAAAAACAACATAGTTATTAAGAAGAAAAAGACATTCAGAGTTTAATACAAAGCTTGTCTGAAAATAAGATCCATTTTAATGTTTTGACCTTTAATCCTGACAATTCTAGGTCAGATTGCTACACATACCATGACAAGGGAGTATAAACATTTAAAGGTTCATTACTTATTCAGTTACACTGAGGAAATAATTAAGTGTTCCTGAGCAAGGACCTCTGTTAGTACAAAATTCAATCCTATGAATTCTTTTTTTTTTTTTTTTTTTTTGCGGTACCAGGGATTGAACCCAGGGGCGTTCTACCTCCAAGCTACACCCCCGGCCCTATTTTTTATCCTTTATTTTGAAACCAGGTCTCACGAAGTTGCAGAGGGCCTCACTAAGTAGCTAAGGCTGGCCGCGAACCCGGATCCTCCAGTCTCTGCCTCCCAAGTACTGGGATTACAAGCGTGCGCCACCACGCCCGGCTTCTATGAATTCTTTTTAAAACAAAAACACAAGCAAATTCTAAGGCATGAAAGAACGCAAGGGCATCAGGGAGCTGTGGCGTACCACGTACCCAACCTTGGTGAGACGCGACAGAGTGGCATGTTGGAAGCACTAATGTGATCCTAAATGACATTAGTATTGACGGTCGGTGTGATAGGGTCAACCTGTCCAGGGTAGAGGGGCTGTGTTCAGAGCACAAAACCCCATCCAAAGGCGGGAAGGAACAAAGCTGGAGATAGAGAAGAGCAATCAGGCCAGTAACGGAACTGGAAACTATTACACATGAAAGTGGTTGAAGAAAGTAGAACTAGTTAGCCTGAAGGGAGAAAAAAGCAAAACTCGGGAGAAATTTGACAGCATCTTTCAAATATTTTTAGAGCCACCCCATAGAAGGAATAGATTATGTAGTCATCCAACAAGGCAGAAATAGTACTAAGTGTAGAAATCAGGAAGTTCCTATAAGAATGTGTAGCCATTGGAACTAGACACAGGAAAATGGACCAGTTTGGAGACTAGAAGGCTACTGGTACCAGGAAATACTTAGAGGTTAGGGAAAGTAAAATGGAGACTTGATTTGAGAGAAGCAAAAGTAGTTTATTCTAAGAAAGGGCAATTATCTTCAAAAGAAAAAGGCTGACTGTTGGAAATAATTAGATTTCAAATAAGGATTAAAGGAAATGTCAGAAAAAATCGTTCTCTCTGATTTACCCATACTCTCCCACATTTTATATCTCAGATCAATATATAGATGATTTAAATAATCTAACCAAAAGTTTTCTGACTTTTTTTGTGTGTGTGATGCTAGAGATTGAACCCAGGGGCATTCTACACCGAGCTACATCCCCAACCCCTATTTTTTATTCTTCTTCTTTTTTTTTTTTTTTTTGTATTACTGGGAATTGAACCCAGAGGCAATCTACCTCCAAGATACATCCCCAGACTGATTTTTCATTTCTTATTTGGAAACAGGGTCTCACAAGGTTGCTGAGAGCCTCACTAAATTGCCGAGGCTGTCCTTGAACCTGTGGTCCTCCAGTCTCAGCCTCCCAAGTACTAGGATTACAAGCGTGCGCGGCCATACTGGGCTCTTTATTTTAAAACAGGGCCTCACTAAGTAGCTGAGGCTGGCCGCAAACCTGTGATCCTCCTGTCTCAGCCTCCGAAGTACTGGGATTATAAATGTCCGCCACCACGCCCAGCTTTCTCTGATTTTTCAAGATTATTCTTGCTGGGCAAGGTGGTACAGGCCTGTAATCCTATACTTGAGAGTATTTGAGAGTACTTGAGTACTTGAGAGGCTAACACAAGAGGTTCCAGGCCAGTCTTAGCAATTCAGCGAGACCCTCAGCAACTTATCAAAACCCAGTTTCAAAATAAAAAATTAAATAGGACTAGGGTGTAGCTTAAAGGTAGACTGCCCCTGGGTTTAATCCCCAGTGCCAGATGAGGAGAACAACAACCAAGTTCTATTACTGGGCTTAATAGCACTCACACAATTTCAGAGTTTGATGGCTTAGTGTAGCTCTCTCATATTACAGCTTAGAAAGGTAAAGTAGGACTTATTGATCCAGCCATTTTTTTAAATAACTCATATTTGGAAGTTATTACTTAGATAATATGTATACAATAATGAGAGAATTGAGAATCCGGACATGGGAGTTCTTAGTCAACAGTTTTGTGGGTTCTTTTCTTTTGTGGCACTGGGGATTGAACCCATGGTCATTCTACCTTCAAGCTACACCCCCAGCCCTATTTTATTTTTATTTTGAAACAGGGTCTCACTATGTTGATGAGAGTCTCACTATGTACTGAGGCTGTCTTTGAACCTGTGATCCTCCTGTCTCAGCCTCCAAGTACTGGGATTACAAGTGTGCACTACCACGTCTGTCTGGTTTTTCTTTTTTTTTCTTTTTGTCTTTTTAAAAGACAAATAAAATGTAGGCTCAATTACCTCATAGAAGTCACTGCCTTGGTTTAGGACCACATGAAATTAATGACTACTTAGCATGTAAGTATGTATGTATGTATGTGTGTGTGTGTGTGTGTGTGTGTGTGTATATATGTATGTATGTATGTATATACTGGGGATTGAACCCAAGGGGCATTCTATCTCTGAGATACACCCCCAGCTCTTTTTATTTTTTATTTTGAAACAGGGTCTCGCTAAGTTGCTAAGGCCTCAAACCTACAATCCTCCTGTCTCAACCTCTCAAGTACTGGGATTATAGGCCTACACTAACACACCCAGTGTCGTTTTATTTTTATTTTTTAAATTTTTAAAATTTTTATTTTATTTTTTGCAGTACTGGGGATTGAACCCAGGGGCATTCTACCTCTGAGCTACGCACCCAGCCCTATTTTTTATTCTTTATTTTGAAACAGGGTCTCACTAAGTGGCAGAAGACCTCACTAAGTAGCTGAGGCTGGCCAGGAACCTGTGACCCTCCTGTCCCAGTCTCCCAAGTACTGAGATTACAAGCATGTGCCACCATGCCTGGCTGCCATTTTTTTTTAAATAACTCATATTTGGAAGTTATTACTTAGATAACACGTATACAATAATGAGAGAATTGAGAATCCGGACATGGGAGTTCTTAGTCAACAAATCATTATAACACTAAGAAGCTGGACGTGGTGGCACACGCTTGTAATACCAGTACTTGGGAGGCTAAGAGAGGAAGATGACAGGTTCAAAGCCAGCCTTGGCAACATAGCAAGGCTCTCAGAAACCTAGTGAGACTCTGTTTCCAAAGAAAGAAATAAAATCGGGTCTGGGGGCATAGCTTGGAGGTAGAATGCCTCTGGGTTCAATCCCCAGTACAATAAATAAATAAATAAATACATACATACATACATACATACACACACAAACAAACAAACAGCTCCTATTTTGTCAGTTTCTACTACGCCCTGGGCAGATGATCAGCTCCTGTGCATACAGTGGGTCCTGCAATTATCCTAATGACCCTGCCATTATAATTGCCCCCATTTTACAGGTGAGACAAATTAGGATCATTTTGTACAAAGGCAAAACCTCAAAGTACAGAGATGGATTTAAACCCAGACCCATCAGGCTCTTGGCTCCAAAGCCTGTGTTGCCTGTATGGGCCACTGTAAGTAATGTCTTGTGGTTCTTCACATTTGTGCCAGCTCTCTAGGACAACATTTCTGAGTGTTTGAAAGGCATACAGGAGGGAGTATGATTCACTGCAATGAGCAAAGCCTTCATCCCAGGCCCACCAGGGTTAGAGCCCTAGCTAGTACCACCATTCATAGTTCTGTGTGAATAATCAAGGCACATGAGCAGAGAATTATGGGAAGCCTAACAGGACAAACTAAGAAATTAAGTACTATGGAATTAGTTATTCCTAAATTGTCACCCTTAAAATTCACAGGACAATTTTCAGATGGAACCTGATGCATTATTCCATACTATGGATGACGATCTAGGAAGAGAAAACATACCCATGAGAAAAGGGTATTTTAAAACCCAAACATAGCTGGGCATGGTGGTGCATGCTTGTAATCCCAGTACTTTGGGAGGCGGAGACCGGA
The DNA here is from genome assembly GCA_004027185.1 of Glis glis. Classification (NCBI taxonomy): domain Eukaryota; kingdom Metazoa; phylum Chordata; class Mammalia; order Rodentia; family Gliridae; genus Glis; species Glis glis. The sequence continues at coordinate 12 of PVJS01057609.1, read as the reverse complement.
GGATCCGGGTTC
>PVJS01057608.1:0-12005 GCA_004027185.1 Glis glis | reverse complement strand
CTCTCTACCTAGTGAGGCCCTCCGCAACTTTGTGAGACCCGGTTTCAAAATAAAGTATAAAAAAATAGGGCTGGAAGTGTAGCATGGAGGTAGAACACCCCTGGGTTCAATCCCTGGTACCGCAAAAAAAAAAAAAAAATATATATATATATATATATGTAAAATGATGTTTCTTTTAGTTTTGCTTTGATTTTACAAGGAACACAGTCCTCCTAGCTAAGGTCACTGGTATACTAAGCAGTCATTTGCATCAAGAGCTCTAGAGAAGTAGATGGCACTTATGAGTGACTGGGTGGGGCCAGGAGGGAGCATGTGGTGGCTATGCTTGACTAAGTGGAACATCACCTCCTTTACCTCCAGGACAGTGTGTCCAGGAAGAGACACATGGACAGGGAAGAGGCCGGTATGTGTGTAGTTCTCTCTTCCAGCTTCAGACTCAGTGAGACAGATGGCCACTTTACAAACACACCACAGGAGGGGGATTTAAGAGCAGCAGCAGGAGTATTGAAGACTTTCTTAGCTAATCTAAAATGTCTAGAGAAAGCCTTCTACCAGTAAGTCTGGTAAAAAGTAAGTTATCTTTCAACCAAGCAAGATCAGGGAAGGAATCATTTTGGAGGCTGGGAGCAAACCCTAAGGGCCTATGGTGAAGTAAGCCCGAGGCCTCAGTGCTAGGTGAAATCCTGGGTTTCCTCACCAAGCTGTTTTGTTATCAGGGATAATTACTAACACTCATTTTTATTAAGTCTAATTTATATAGACTAATATTTGGTTTATATTAAACTTACAAATGAAAAGTAAAGGAACAGCATGAAAAAAACCTAAACTCACTTCAGAGTTCTTAACCTTTTGGGACATGGTAACACTGTGCCTGTTAAGATAAGCAGTTTGGGGAGACTACTTGACACACGCGCCCCCACGTGAATCCCTGAATCCCATGGGGAATCTATTAGTCACATTTATAGATCCCTGTCTTGATCATTTATTTCTTTTTTCTTTTTTTTTGTGTGGTACTGGGGATGAAACCCAGGGGCATTCTACCTCTGAGCTGTACCCTCCCGCCCTATTTTATTCTTTTTATTTTGAAACAGGGTCTTACTAAGTTGTGGAGGCTAGCCATGAACCTGCAATCCTCCTGTCTCAGCCTCCCAAGTACTGGGATTACAAGCGTAATAAATGAATCCCAGCTTCATTTACTTCTTTTAAAGAGCTATTCTAGCAGGCTTTAATAGTTGTGTGCCAGCTGTGATCAATTTGGTTTCTGTTTTTACATAAAAACCAGAAGAGAGTGTTAGCCCTCTGATTATCAGACTCCAGTCACTTGGCAGAGCTACATCCTCTTGAGGAACATAAATGAGACATATCAACGTGCAAATGTGTATCAAAGCCACCTTCCATATTCAATCTAACAAGGGTAAGAGAGTAACATCTAGAATCTATACCACAGCTAACTACTCCAGCACCGTACCTGAGCTGCAGACACCAATGGGAATGGCTAAATAACCATCTCACCTCACAAGTTCCGTGTGCAATTCTGGTGAAGTCAAGTAACCAGGGGTGCCAGCCTGGCTCTCCAGTGGCCCTTCACTGCCCTCTGCTGGAACACGGAGGGCCTTGCTCGCAGCGTGGTGAAAGTCAGCAATTTCTGTCAGACGCCTCTTCATGTCTTTCAATAAATTGATATGAGCAGGACTTTGAAAAAACCTTCTTCCAATACAACCATCTATGGGTAACCTTAAAAAAAATGAGGATAGATCTATAGCCATGCAACACAAGATAGATGCTCTTTCTATGTGGCAAAAACAGCAGTCAATTAGCAAGGCAAGTTACTATGGCTGGGTACATACACCATTAAATTAACACCTATTACTTCTAACTCAAAGGATATGTTGAGATCTCACAAGTGGTAAAGTGCCCCTGGGTTCAATACCCAATAACAAAAAATATCTAGGGTAATAAATGTTAAACAGAGAGGGAGAAAGATTCTAGCTAGAGGTCATCAAAGAAAGGCTCTAACTCAAATCCCGCAGTGTAAGAATACACAATGGACTCACAGGAACTCACTACCATTCTGGGTACCATACCCATATTGCGGTCCTGGGCGGTGAAGATACAGGAGGAAGAACTTCTGCCAAATGAGTGGCAGAAGAGGGTGATCAGAAGGCGTGGCCAGAGCCTGATGGGCCCAGCGATAAATCAGCAGCCTCTGCAAGGATGGGACGATGGGGAGCTTCAGCTGGGCCTGGGCTTTCTACAAGAGAAAACAGGCTTTAGCAACTACAAAACAAACACAATCACAAACTCTCTACTCTTTCTAAGTGACCCGAAGGAAACGCTAAACATTTTGTTCTCAATTCAGTAAGAACAAAAGCCATACAAAATTCCCTTTTCCAACCCATGAGCTGACACTTTAACCTCCTTGGTAGTAAGATATGAAGGGCAACTTTTTGCTGTCAAGACATTTAACAGATCCCAGAATCAAAATGGGTCTTAAGAGACATCTAGTCTAACCGCATTTCCATTTCAGAAATTCTTTGACATGTAAAATGCTATATGGCAAGGCAGTGGAATGATACAAAGACCCAAAGTAAATCTGTCAAACTTTATTGATCTTTTGAAATTTTATATTTTACAAGGACTTCCAAGAATGATGAATTCCTTGACAGGCTCTGAAACCCAGAAGCAAAGTCTATACTACGGCACTTAAAATAGGTCTTTAAATCTAAAGCCTATTCCAGTCTTTCTCACACAGTAGTGAGCCTAAGAATGAGCTAGGGAGTTTTTAAAAAGAAATTCCTAGTTACAACCCAGACTCAGAATCTCAGAAAGCTGGGGTCAGGAATCTGATTTTTTTTCTTTTTTAAATACTTTTATTGGTGCATTATAGTCTCACATCATAATATAGTTCATAGTGATAGGAGGAATCTGATTTTTAACAAGTTCTTAAAGGGATTCTGATGCATTTGGAACACGATGGCAACTGCTTCAAAACAACAGCCATCCCCCTGCACCTGGACAATGAACACTTTCCTCAGTCACTAGGTGATGACTTTTGTAACTAGAGCATACTTATTACATGGACCTTGGAAAGCCAAGTTTACACTTCAATTACACAAAGATTTTTGTTGTTGTTGTTATATTTTCTGGTTTTTTTTTTTTTTTTTGCGGTACCAGGGATTGAACCCAGGGGTGTTCTGCCTCCGCGCTACACCCCCAGCCCTATTTTTTATACGTTATTTTGAAACCGGGTCTCACGAAGTTGCAGCGGGCCTCACTAAGTAGAGGGGGGGGAGAGAGAGAAAAAGAGAGAGAGAGAGAGAGAGAGAGCTGAGGCTTGCCGCGAACCCGGATCCTCCAGTCTCCGCCTCCCAAAGTACTGGGATTACAAGCGTGCACCACCATGCCCAGCTTATTTTCTGTTTGTAAACAGGGCCTTGCTAGGTTGCTGAGAGTTTTGCTATGTTGCTGAGGCTGGTCTCGAACCTGTGATACTCCTGTCTCAGCCTCCCAAGTACTGCCATTACAGGCATGTGCCACCATGCCCAACTACACAAGTGTTTTAAATATTGGTTTGGAAAAAAATAAATAAATATTGGTTTGGTGTTTGAGCTTTTCAAACATTCACAACAAAACAAAAAAGTTCACACACTAAGGTGATTCCCTCAGCATTAAAGTGTAAACCACCTCCCACCACTTAAATGCAGAACTATTATTTGCACCTTCAGAGCTTGGTCAGGGCTAAAAGCAGAGTTTATAACCAATTCCCCTTCAACGACTCTTCGGAGCTGGGAGTCTTCTTCAAAGATGGATTCCATGTTCAGCACAGCCCACGCAAACCAGACCTATGATGACACCAAGGAGAGGGAGGGAAATGAACCACTAACTCCAACTAATACAATACATCCTGACAGTTCACAAATTAAAGTCTTTTCTAGGGCTGGGGGTGTAGCTCTCTGGTAGAGGGCTTGCCTATCACGCATGAGGGCTTGGGTTCCATCCTCTGCACCACAAAAACAAACAAAAATTTGTGTATGATAAATCTCAGTCAGCAAATATTTGGTTTCTAAAATTAATACATATTTAATATCTATCTATATTCTTGTCAGTTTATAGAATTAAACAAAAAGATAATTGGAAAATGTTAAACTCCTTTGGAAAGGCTATTTTGATACAAGAAAAATGTTCATTCACTCAATAATATTTACTGGACAAGCTCTGTACACATGAGGGACAGAAAAAAGGGCCAGACATGGGCTCTGTCCTTAAGAAGTCCCTTCCATCTGTTAGATAGACAAAATTAATATTAAGTAACCAAAACTGTCACAGGAGCCGTGGTGAGGACTGTGAGGGATCTGTGTAGAGATGGGCAGGAAAGGCAGTTCTCTAAGAGACTCGGCAAGACAGAGGAACAGAGGTGGAAACACAGGGATGAGTCTAGGCGACAGCAAGGAGCTGGCTTCAGCTTGATCACAGAGGTCAGAGGGAGAGAAGGAAGTACGACTGAAAGGCTACCTGATGTAAGTGATGAGACAGAGACGTGATTTTATACACAAAAATGCTGCCGCTGCTGCTGCTAATAACAATAGTCAATACCCAGTGAGCACTAGCTATGTGCTAAGCACTGTTCTAAATGCTTTACATACAGGTGCAATCATATTCCCACTTGACAACTGAGGACAGAGATATAAGCAAGCTGCCCAAGGCACAGAGCTAACAAATGGCAGAACCAAGACTGAAACCTGGGCTGCCTGGCTGCAGCACCCACTCTCAACCTCTCCGCAGTCAGGCCACTGACCTGACCTCAGTTAACTCCTCTGTAAGCCAGGAATGGTGACAGCACCTCAGTAGAGGGAGGCTGTGACAATGAAGTGGAAAATACACTTCTATGTACTAATTGCAAAATAAATGTTAGTTCTTGTAGGCTACTAGTAATGTATTAGTAAGGACGATAACAATATTAAAGTTCACGAAGATTACAAATGGTCCTCTGAGTGGACTTCCTACCTGAGTGGGCATGGCCAAGCCCTCCAAGAAAGAAGGAGTGATATTGCCTGCCACGATCCAGCTCACCAACGAAGACAGCAGACTCCGGTCACAGTGGTAACCCAAAGCATTCTACACCGAGAGAAGAGGCGGAACAGTGAAGAGGCTTTTTCAAAAACCTGATCATTGCCAGGAGTGGTGGTACATACCTGTAATCCCAGTACATGTGAGGCTAAGACAAGAGGCTCACAAGTTTGAGACCAGCCTTAGCAAGGTGGAAGGACTCTCAGCAACCTAGCAAGACCCTGTTTCAAAACAAAAAACTAAAAAAAAAAAAGGGCTGGGGTTGTAGCTTGGAGGTAGAATGCCCCTGAATTTAATCCCCACTAACACACACACACACACACACACACACACACACACATGCACACGCACACACGCACACACACACACACGAACTGATCATTGATTCTGATAAGATAGAGATTTCAATAACAAGTCCAGCAGCACCAACAGTCCCAGGCCATGGACTATAGCCACATGTAACGAACAAGGCCATTCCTGGGTGTTCTTTCCTTTGACTTTCTTTGACTATGGTTACTGAGATAAGACACCATTAAGGCAAAGCTTTAAAAAGTAGTGGCCACAGAGTAATACCCAGAACCTTTTAGGAGAACCTTTTACAAAGCTACCAAACATAAATTCTCTAACGGGTTACCTTATGTTGCTGGTAGAGTAATTTCTGTACACAGTCTTCCTCCATCAGCTGAAAGGCTGTTTTACACAAGTGGTCCATGAGGAAGAGGATGGATTGTTCTCGGTACCAAAGATGCTGGCTTATAAGAGCCTGAACCCAGAACTCCAACACGGCAACAGGGCCCACTTCATTAGGCTGAGTGCTTACAGATATGTGTGCCTGTGCAGAAACACTCAGGTGATGTGAAAGGTAATAACCAGCCTCCCATTTTTAAAACACCAACAAAATACTATTTACCTCCACTAAAGCCTGAATCTGTTTGCCTTCTCAGTGCCAAACGCACTGTACCAAGTGATTCAAAATGACCACATCGTCAACATCAAAGGTTTTTGGTTGGGAAGATGGGCGAGAGTGTATTTAGGAGTTTGCAAGGGCCCTGACCTGGATCATGCTGTTGAGAAGTTTCACATTGTCCCCATGGCTGGCTCCTGTCAGGTGCTGTGCCACCTTGTGGGTGACCTGCTGTGTGACACCCTGAGGTACACCACTGTCCAAGTGCAGGAAGAGGAGAAGGTGTGACAAAAACCTGCCAAGCACAGAGAATCACATGCTTCACATTCTATCTGGAGTCAGCAGACATGCCAGCAGTTAATTACTTATGAGGAAACAGGAAAATATTAAGTTGGTTCCATTTTTAGACCAAAGCTCTATTTAGGGATTCTGATAAATCTTCAGGAATTTCACTTTCATATTTCATGTGAATTAAAAGGAATTCTATCTACCTGTAGAAGTGTAATGAACAGATCCAATACACACAAACACATGCAACTTAAAGAGCATTAGAGGAAAACATCCAAAACACCACTATCCCCTCATACCTCTCACCTCCGCTAATAAAATGAGACGTTTTCCAAATCAATCATTCAATTACCAAACTCCCGTAGAGCCCAGAGTGCTAATGTTTAAAAACTTTTAAAAAGGCTTTTCAGGCCCTAATGCTTTCCTACTACAGTCAAATCTCTAAGAGTAAAGCCTAGGGATCCATATTTAATAAGGCCCCTCAGGTGTTTCTCATCGTTAAGTAAGTCTGAGGCACACAACAGACAAACTGTAATGTTCCCCGGTGTCCTTAGATATAACAACTATCCCCGTACACGGTTCCTCCACATCGGCCTCGCCTCCCCTTGCATCATTCTTCATGAGGCCCAGCCAGATGCTCAACTTCCTGATCCCTGAACAAGTAGTCCCTTCTTACCTTCCTCTACATCTTATCTATTCACAACACTGCACCATGCACTGTAGGCAATGAAAAATAATGTGTTTTGCTATTGTTACAATAGCAAAGCCATTTGGTGCTCACTGTCAGAAGCACTATTCCCGGAGTCTCATGGAAACAACTGCTCTTTCAAATACTGGTAAGCTTTAATAAGCAAGATGAAGTTAAATGAAAAAGTAAATACCTTTCACAGTACTAAAACTGAATCATCAGAATCACTGCTCACCAACCTGCATTCTAAACTGGGGTACAAAAGTTTCCTGTCTCATAAAAAATACACTGTTGAAATATCATTCCCTATGGATCCACCATATGATCCGGCTATACCACTACTGGGTATCATACGAAAGGGACTGAAACCAGAAAACTACAGTAATATATGTATACCCATGTTCATAGCAGCACAATTCACAGTGGCCAAATTATGGAACCAACCTAGGTGTCCATCAACAGAGGAATGGATTACAAAATTGTGGGAAATACACACAATAGAATTCTACTCAGCAATAAAGAAGAACAAAAAAACATCATTTGCAAGAAAATGGAAGGATCTGGAGAATATTATGTTAAGTGAGATCAGTCAATCACAAAAAAAAGAAGGGACACACAAGGGACTCCGGTTGATAATGGAGAACCCTCAGTAGGGCAAGGGAAGTGGTACAAGGGAAGGGGAAGGGCAAGAAAGAAGTGAATCAGTGGAATTACTATCACGAACAATATGTACATGTGAGAATATACCAACATCATTCTCAGTACTTCATACGGGTGGGGGGAGGCAGGGGAACACCAAGAGCTGTGTGCATGTATGTTAACATCAAATAGATATTCATTGTGATGTGAGACTCCAATGCACCAATAAAAGCATGTTAAAAAAAAGAAGTATCATACCCTTAATTTTACTTCAGAAATAGAAGAATTATTAATTTGTTCACAGTGGGCTGTTTCTAAAGAATGTCCCCAGGCACAGATAGAACGTACTTACTGTTCATTCTTCAGTAGGTAATACTGGCAAGGGTAGAACAAAGGTAGAATCTTATCCAGGACATGGACCACTGTTCTCAAATGCCTTGACTGGACCAGAATTCCCAACAGTGGGATGCCTTCTGCACAAAACTTCTCAATGCTATGGAAAAAGAAAAGGCAATGAGCATACAAGGTAGCTGGTTCGTAAACTTATATTCTTCTTTTTTTTTTTTGCGGTACCGGGGATTGAACCCAGGGGTGTTCTACCTCCGCGCTACACCCCCGGCCCTGTATTTTATACTTTATTTTGAAACCGGGTCTCACGAAGTTGCGGAGGGCCTCACTGAAAGAGAGAGAGAGAGAGAGAGAGAGAGAGCGAGCGAGCGCGCTGAGGCTGGCCGCAAACCCGGATCCTCTGGTCTCCGCCTCCCAAAGTACTGGGATTACAAGCGTGCGCCACCACGCCCAGCTCTAGATTTATTTATAACTGCAAAACTCAGGTGCAGAAATGACTTAAGTAAACTTGAGAAAAGTCCATTCAATGGGAATTTTACATCATTTTTTTTTTCGGTCCTAGGGATTGAACCCAGGGCATTCTACCTCCGAGCTACACCCCCAGCCCTATTTTTTTATTCTTTTATTTTGAAACAGGGTCTCACTAAGTTGTGGAGGGTCTAAGTAGCTGAAGCTAGTCGTGAACCTGAAATCCTCCTGTCTCAGCCTCCCAAGTACTGGGATTACAAGCATCTGCCACCACGCCGGGCTTACAACATCATTTTTAAATAATACATATGATGGCCAAGGGCAACATAGAATAATATTTATGTTATAATGATACTGGGGGAAAATCATAAAATTTTATCCTCATTATTACAACTACTAGTAAAAAAATTTAGATAAAGAGGGAAAAATACATGGATGATATCACACCAAAATATTTGTCGTACTAGAGTGGTAGAAATAACTGGATTTTTCTCCACTTTCCTAATTTTGTAAGATTGGTATTGCTTTAACTCTAGAGGAAAGAAACAATAAAAAATAATAATAGTGCAAAGGTTATTCCATGAATAAGGCACTAACAATATTAGAAGTGAAAAACAAAAGATATGAAATTTTATATAAATATATATAGCTCTAAAAAGACCTAAAGAAAAATATTAGATAAAAACAAACAGGGAAAAAAAGCCATGTTTTTTGGTTGTGGGTTTTTTTTAATTCTTTGTATGATTCCATTTATTTATTTATTTATTTACTTTTATTGGTGCGTTATAGAAAAGTCGTGCTTTAGTATGAGAAGGACTCTGGGTAATTTTCTGACTATTGTTCTCTGTACTGTCTATAATGTTATATTCATATACAACTTATGCTCCTGCTTACTCTATCCTCAACCCCAAGCCCATACATAAAATTGTTTTAAGTTACTTCTGTGCTCTAGAACATCTGCATCCCAGATAACCATGTGAAATCAGCTCCAGAAGGAAACACTTATTCTCATCCTTGCTCCCATTCAGGATTCAGTAACCATCCCCAGACAGATATGTATGTTTAGAGAGAACCCATAGTAGTGAATAAAGAGTTATAGTACCAGAATGGATACAACCAATTAAAGAAATCATGAAACAAATTCAGAAAACTGTACTCAAAGAATCCACATGTCAGACACTATCCTAAGTATATTACATGTATTACAACTCACTTAAGTCTCATAAAGTAAGTTCAATATTATCATTATTTGCATTTTTTTTCGGTACTGGGGATTGAACCCAGGGGCATTCTACTTCTGAGCTCCATCCCCAGCCCTATTTTTTATTCTTTATTTTGAAACAGGGTCTCATTAAGTTGCGGAGGACCTCACTAAGTAGCTGAGGCTAGCCGAGAACCCGGATCCTCCTGTCTCCACCTCCCAAGTACTGGGATTACAAGCATGCGCCACCACGCCCAACCATTATTCGCATTTTACAGATTCAGGAAAGTTCTATAAGTTCAGGAAACTGTTAATGACACTAGAGCTACTGAAAACCATGTAAAGAGTACCTTCCTAAGGGCCTAAACAAGTCTAGCCTTTTCTAAATCAATTCTACCCTCTTACTTAGCTTTCAAATTTATCCATAAATTTGCCCTATCCACCACCTGATCGCTTCCATTCTCCAAAAGGAATCATGGGCTTCAGCCAGGAGTATTTCCCCTCTTCACCCTCTAACTCAGACACTAGATGCTCCTTCCCATATTCATTCCATCTATTAGAATTTATTTAATACCTACCAAGTAGAAGCTCTAGAGACAAAAACAAGACGAAGTCCCTACCTTTTATAAGAAAGCTCTATGAATTTATTTTAAATATATAATTTTTATACTTTATATATATTGGGGGCAGTAAATGAACATGAGTGAATTTGGAGAGCACTTTGCTTATTATTTGGTCCTAAGTACCTATGGTTTAATGGATACCTTGGATCTTGGGAGGTGAAAGATGAGGTTCTAGAATTCCTAGTTACAAGGTTCAGCAACCTTGGACGTTCAACCCAAACATCGTACCTGTGGCCCACAGCCGTCATAGATAAAGCAAGATAACAGCCAATGGGCATTCCTGCTTTCACAGCCTTCAAGAGAGGATGAAACATGGGCGACTCTGTCATGTCGGGCACTGTGTTGAAGAAAGGCACAGTTGGACAATTCTGCTGTATTCCGCAGTCGTTTCTGTGCAGTTTTAACCTCAAGATCAAATTCCAGGCCCACTGGTTAAATGAAGTCTCAGGAGTCTCTCCAAATCGAACAATACTGGCCAAATATGAAACCTAAAACAATTATTTATTTTGAGCCACATCAAACACAAATTAAATCAGTAGCCTCACCTACCCATCTCTTTTTGTGATCAATAACGCCTTTGTAAGAGAAGAACTTCCTACTTATTGGTCTTCAATTAATGTTTGTGGCACTACATTAAAGTGATTTCTCACAACTGACCACCTCTACTCACCTGCTAGTCACTTTGTGAAGCTCAAGCAAAAGAGAAGAGATATCAAAGTTGATCCTCAAGGAATGGTGTGCTGGTAAATAAGTTTAGCAATCACTTGGGGAGAGGGGTGTCTCATTTACAACATGCTGATTTGAGTGGTATATAAACTCCCACCACAACCAATTTCAGGCTACCAATATACAACCTAGCTGCAAAATTTCTGAAATTTAACAGTCCTCCTGAACCAGCTCAAGTCAGCTCCAGCACAAGGCTTTAGCTCAACTCAAATTCAAGAATACTAAAATGGTCATAAAGCAGCTACTTTGTAAGAAAAAAGTCTTTAACCATAAAAGTCAATTTAGTATCTTAAATTGCCAGAAATGTTCTCAGAAAATCGAATGATCAATACTGTAACTTCATCTGTCCAGGCCATTTATAAATAAAGATTTATGTTCTCAAAACATAAGAGAAAAAAATACCTGCTTCATACTTTCAGAAATAAACCCAGCATATGGCTTCTGTGCAAGGTACTTCTGATAAGCTTCAAGAACTGTTAAGGCTACTTCAGCGTGGACTGCTTGATCCAGATGAAGGACACCCTTTGAGAAAAATAATCACAAATATACCAACTTGATTTTTTTTCTTATGCTCATGGATCAAAAACAGGCAGAATAGTAAAACAGGGGTCTTGGATACAGAAGCTAAATGTTCCAAACATCATATCTCCTAACAGTGAGGTTTCGATAGGAAAAAATCTTAAAATCTAAAGAGCGATTATGCCGGGCATGATGGCGCATACCTGTAATCCCCATACTTGGGAGGCTAAGACAGGAGGATCACAGGCTCAAGGCCAGCCTTCGCAATTTAGTGAGACCCTCAGCATCTTGGCAAGATCATGTTTCAAAATAAAAATAAGCCAGGCACGGTGGTGCAAGCTTGTAACCCCAGTACTTGGGGTTACAAGTACTTGGGGTTACTTGAGATAGGAGGATCGCAGGTTCGCGGCCAGCCTCAGCTACTTAGCGAGGCCCTCCACAACTTAGTGAGATCCTATTTCAAAATAAAGAATAAAAAATAGGGCTGGGGGTGTAGCTGAGAGGTAGAATGCCCCTGAGTTCAATCCCCAGTAC
>PVJS01057607.1:0-10000 GCA_004027185.1 Glis glis | reverse complement strand
TTAACAATGAAGAGAAACATTTATTACTATGGTACATTCACTATGCTATGTGTTTTACAGGAATGATCTCATCCAATACTGAAAACAAACAACTGTCAGTAAGACATTCATTATGGCCTTTATTAGGAGAGAAAAATAAAATTTAGCGATATGAAGTAATTTGGCAAAGGTCAAAAAAAGCTGCTAGGTAATAGAGCTGGTAATTCAAAGCCTATATTTGTAACTGTTATTTAGCCAAAGTATATTTTGGCCTAATATAACCCATTTCACTTTTCTAAACCAGTGACTATATGTTAACATTACTTGTTACTGAAGAACAGAAGCCAGTGGCACATAATTTTTCAGAGCCATTTCTAAAATAAAACAGTTGTCTGACTGGCAGATAATAAGACTAATATGAATATCTGAAAAACAGTATTTAGTATAGCCTTTTGTAATGGAAAATGTCAGGAAAAAACAATAGCAACTATTTTTCAGTAACTTAACTCATATCTTTATAGAAAACATGAAAATTAAGATGAAACCGTGATGCTGTAACAGAACTGATTTTGATAGCAGTATGTGCTCACTGGGACCTCATTGCTGGCTGCCACTGCAGAGTGAGATTTACTATGAGGTAGGTTTGTCTTGGAGTATATAATTCTCAGGCAAACTACTTACCTTCTCTGTATCTCAATTTCTTCGTGTACTGAATGTGGATAACAAGACCTATTTTGCAAGATTACTGTAAAGACTTCATAGAATTTGGTATAATTATAGAAAATAATAGGTGCCAAATAAGTGGTGATTTTTATTATTACTATCACTATCATTATTAAAATGAATTTAGAGGGTACCCTGTATTATAAAATACATCTTAGAAAATCATATGAATTAAACTGACAAGCTGTGAAACAGAAAAGCAGATGTGTGAGCCAGAAAGGTCAGAGGAGAACTCTAATAGGGAGCTTCTTTTAGGCATTTTCAGACATGAAGTTGATTAGTTGAGAAAGGAAACTGAAATTCACACAGACAGACCGATTCGTAGTCCACTGGTCCCAAGGGTGGCATTTAGATTTCAGTCAGAGATGTGTTTTGCCAAATCATTCCATCTCCAGAGCCTCACCCAGCTATGGATATTATCTTACTAACCAGGAATTAAGGGCTGGATCTTCTAGCTTTTCTAAAGAACACATGCCAAAGGCAGGGGATATCTTAGACTAATGTCGATTCTGATTCAAGTAAACGTTGAAACAAGAAATAACAAGCTCCTGTGAAAAGTCATGTTTTTGGCTTTTGAAACACAGAGCTGCATTCCAGCAGGGTGGAGTGACGGTGGAGGGAGTCACAGACCATGCCGCGCCCCTCAGAAAGAAGCCCAGAGGAAATACCAGTGGGACCAAAAATATTATACAACTCAGAATTACAAGAACATACTCGTGGTTTTCAACTGATTTATTACTTTTAATTTATCAAGGCTATTGTCATGAAACAAACAATCTCCCTTTGATTGATATTAATCTGTTGCACAATATAGCACCATAGCCAATTTTTCTCTGCTGAGCATTTCCTAAAACTATGAACAAATTAAAATTATCAGAAAAGATGCTTACTTTTGATTCCTTTGTTTCTGCCAACTAGTAGGTCAAAGTAAGTGATGAAAAATATTACACAGAGATTTCAAAGACTGTGTAATGTCACAAAACAGTAGTGACTCCCCTGTTTACCTTTCCTACTCCTTACTAGTATACTTCCCGGTAGAGCATACCTGGGAAAAGTTATTTAAAATTTTAAAAATTATTTTTTACCCCACAAGACATATATTAAATGTAATTAGACTGTATTTCAGAAAAGGCTAAACCTCCCTTTGAGAGTCTGCTTCCCCGACAATTCCATTTCCCATCTGTATCAGAGACAATTATTCTTAACATTAGTACCCTTCCTACATATTTGTGTACCAATAGAAACTACCTGGTGTTCTTCATTTTTATTAATTTCTGTTATAATGAATGTACAACTCTGCAACTTGTTTTTATTAAGCCATAAGAAGTTCGAGGGTAAATGCATTCATTCATAGAGGTTAAAAAATTAGAGAACATAATCGTAGACAAACAGCAGGTTCTAGATATCCACTATCAAAAAAGTCATAAAATTTTGAATGTGTCAGTCATATTTGAATAATCTCCCCCATTTCTCTTTCTACTAGTTGTGTAAAACTAAATGAAGTAACATGTGTATGTGTGCATTGAAAGGTGAGCAACTTCATATGTATACATATATATTATTCTGCCGGGCGTGGCAGCGCACGCTTGTAATCCCAGTACTTGGGAGGCTGAGACTGGAGGATCCGGGCTCGTGGTCAGCCTCAGTTACTTAGTGAGGCCCTCTGCAACTTAGTGAGAACCTGTTTCAAAATAAAGAATAAAAAATAGGACTGGAGGTATAGCTCGGAGGTAGAATGACTCTGGGTTCAATCCCTGGTACCACAAAAAAAAAATACATATATAATATTATTCTTAACTATTATCCAGAAAAGAATCAGTATGACTATTCTATAAGTATATACTATAGGTATTTAACTTAAAATTTTAACTAAAAGGTGTCTCAATAATATTTATATATTGAAATTTTTAGCTAGTGACATAATCATTCCTACATGTAAATGTTCCATTGAAAACACTCTGATATAGTAAAGCTAATCATAAGAAAATATATTTGCTTATATGTTCAAGTTATTAAATTGATAATTTACAAATCTAACTCCATTTTTATATCTGTAAGCTTGTGTGCTTGATTCCAAGAGTAAGCAATAGCCTAATATATTAAAACATTGTAACAACTACATCAGAAAACAGGATACAAAGCTGACAGTTAGAAATATCAAAAATTCACCCTGAATTTCCTACATGTGGTGTTCAAGGAATTATTTCAGTATAAACAACTGTTTAAGTCTTTTTAATTTTAATTACAATTCTTTTAAACAAAATGATCTTTATGTGTTATAAGCCTTAAATTTTGAATTTTAAGTGAATTAAAACATTAGAATTCTTGGAGGAGATGGTTAAAACAATTCCTTAGTGTCTGAATTAAGGTGCAAAATGGCAAAGTTGGCTATAGATTGGTTCCTCGGCATGTTAATTCCTCTTTTTAATAAGATAATTAAATTTCAAATGAAAAGAATAATCCATACCCATCTTTTCTGGTTATTTTCATGAATAGAATCATCAATAATAAACTATACCACCTGCACCTTAAATAAAAACCTCCATGAATTTATTCTGATTGCCTTGAATTAACGAAATATTTGCAGTTTTGGAGGGTAGACTGGGTAGCAGAGGGTTCAGGGGTAGTGATTGATGTTTCTGATCTTTTATTTGGAACACATTACCTCATACTGTTTCTCCAAATTCAACTGGATACCCAATTTTCACATCTCAACAATAAAATGAAAAAGAACCATGGGAAAGTCCTGGCATATACATATGTGAAAACTATTACACAAAGCCATTACATTACGGGGGGGGGGTCATTGTAATCATAGCGAGGTAACTCAGAGATGAGTTAAGGTCCTGAAAATAAGACAAAGTGCTTCCCAAGTACACTCATGTCTGAGAAGAAAGGTGGGGCACATGGAACATGTTTCTAATGTCTTTCTTTTAAATGCCCAAAGTGAAGGCAAATAATAAAAAACCATCTGGGTCAATTTAGTTCAATTCCAAACTATGATACGAATGAACATACACATTTAGTGAACTAGTTGAATAAAATAACATAAAATACAAATTCAATAAATCAGAATAATGAGTCATATGACAGCTTTAGGACTTGTTTTAATGTCCCAGTTGGTGCTAGTTTTTCTAAATAGAGAATTTTGGCTACTGACACTTGAAAAAATATTAGTTTTCACTCACAGGAAAAATTAAGAAATAATTCAGTGATGGATGCTTCAATTAGGTAAACATAAGTGGAAGAAATGAGAATTATGTATATCCATTTTGCAAATTGGGTGGATAGTAGAAAAAGCAATGGATTCAGAAGACAAGGTTTCAGATCTAGCTTCAATATACTACAACATTTTGGATTATTGTTTATTAAAATGTCAAATGAGGGGACTGAACTGTATCTTCAAGGTTCTCTACAGCCTATGATATTCAGTAGGAAAACATTAATAACTGTAGAATGAATGTTTATAAACCTGTGATTTGGATGCCCAAAATGATAAGGTGGGACATTTTCAGTGGCTTGTGGACCATTTATTGCTGTTGAATTTTTTTTTTGTCAAAGATTTTTTTTTTTTTTGCTCTGGTAATAGAAATAATTACATGCTCTATGTAGACCACGTGGAAAGTACAGATAAATCTGAGCTGTTATTACCCTTATTACTTGACACTACAAGTCTTATCAATAAGTCTATGACAGGTCCTAAGTTTAAAAAATTCTTATTTAGTATATATTCATGTTTCCATATATACCGTTATATGAATTACTATAATTTATTGAATCCAGTGGTTTTAAAATTTATAAAAGTGGACTGGTTTCTCTAAACAGAATCTTACATGGAACCTTAATATGTGCAACATATAAAAGTGAAACTATACTGGTTGAAGTGATGAAGGACCTGGGGGCTTTTATGAGATAGCTGTCAAGACACTCCTATGGTAACATCCTCTAAGAAGTACTGCTTTAAAACTACTGACTTGGACAATTTATTTATTTATTTTATTGGTGTATTGTAATTATACATCATTATGTTCAGCGTGATAGAGTCACCTTGCACATAGCACTCAGTGGATCTTCCCCCCAACTCCCATCCTTTCCCTCCCTGTGCACGCATAGAGATTGGAGATTGGCATTGATACTTTTGTGGATGTACATCGTGTTCATTAAAGTGTTTCCTTCATCAAATCTCCTTCCCCCAACCTGCCTCTCTCCCTTAGGGCCCCTTCATCATTTCACTAGGGTTTCTCCTTCTTTGTCTAGAGTCCCTTTTGTATCCCAATTTCTCCCTAACTTCCACATATGAAGGAAAACATCTGATCTTTCATTTTTTTGTGGCTGACTAAGCTCACTTAACATAATATTCTCTAGTTCCATCCATTTTCCTGCAAATGACATAATTTTGTTCTTCTTTATGGCCAAGTAGAATTCCATTGTGTATATATCCCATAATTTTGTAATCCATTCGTCTGTTGATGGACACCCAGGCTGGTTCCATAGTTTGGCTATTGTGAATTGTGCTGCTATAAACATAGATATGTATGCATTAATATAATAGTCTGGTTTTAATCCCTCTGGGTAGGTACCCAGGAGTGCACAGTGGTGTAGCTGGATCATATGGTAGGTTCATTCCCATTCTTCTGAGGAACCTCCACACTGACCTCCAAAGTGGCTGCACTAATTTGCAATCCCACCAACAATGTATCAGAGTTCCTATTTCCTTAATCCTTGTCATCATTTATTATTATTTGCATTTTTGATGATTGCCATTCTAATTGGGGTTAGGTAAAATCTCAGTGCAGATTGATTTGCATCTCTCTGATTGCTAATGATGTTGAACACTTTTTTCATATATTTATTGGCCATTTGTATTTCTTCTTTTGTGAAGTGTCCATTTAGTTTACTTGCCCATTTTTTGATTGGGTTATTGTTGTTTTTTTAGTCTCAAGTTTCTGTATATTTTAGATAACAGTCCTCTATTGGAGGAATAGCTGGCAAAGATCTCCCATTCTGTTGGCTCTCTATTAAGGTTCTTTAAACTGATTCCAATAACAACATGCAAATCTTTGTGTCTATTCATTTTTATTCCCTTAAAATAAATTGCTGCAGGTGAAATTTCCTGGTGAAATGATTTTAAGGCAATGATTGCCACGTTGACAGATTCTGACAGTCACCTCTCCCCAAACCATTTGCCCCATTTACCATTTTCTATTCTGCTTTTTAGTGGTAACTAGCCTCACTTGTTGCATTTGAATTGGATTCCATTTCTCTCTGATATATTTCCTTATCTTTCCTTTCTCTTTCTCAAAATGCCAAATAGATTACTATTAAGGTTATATACATATTCTCCTTGAAGCACCATAATTCTGTCAGTTGCCACTGGCTGCTTAATGGATGATTTTTACCTGTGGACAATGATCTATAAAGCAGCCAGCTTCTATATAGAGAGAAATACTTTTGTTACTTAGCATTTTGGGACACCATGCACCTTATCAACAATTCTATGACAGTTTCTAAGTTTCTATGTCTTATTTAGTATGTATCTGAACTTTGATTAAAATCCGTTCAAAGCAGCCTCTGACTTTATATTTCAAAAATGAATGGCATAGAGCATATGTCCAAATGATAAGAGAACCTGGAGGTCATTATGCTTAACATTTTGTGGATGATGATACTGAATCCCACAGTGGCTTCTTCATTAAGTCAATTACTGCACCCCTACAAAGTGACAGATACTCTGACGGGTAAAGCCTGAATTCTGACACAAAGACACATTATGTATATAGTGTCTGTCCTGATGTAGTTTATAATCTAGTAGAGGACACAGGCAAAAAACCAACAAATATAATGCAATAGTGATAGATTCTACGTAAGAATAAGATGAGACAGGTACTCAGGTTGGCTGAGTCCCTGAAGAATGCAACACCTGTACTTATACTCTGAGGGCAGTCAATGGGCCCATGAGATAAATAAATGGAAAGGCAGAGAGCATTCTAGGCCAGGGTAATCATAAACTTCTGGAGAAACTCGGTATAGGTTAGTGCTATAAATGATGGATATTAAAGAGTGGCTAGAGATGAGACCAGAGGGGAAAGGAGACTCAAATGCCACAAGTCACAAAAGGGCTGAAACTTGATGAGTAGAGTCGTAACAAATTAGAGTTAAGGTCCTCTCTAAAAAGAACAGTCACTATAGCCAATTGCCACTAGGTGAAGGGATAATCTTCTAATTTCAAGAGAAATCCTAAATCTCTCATTTTTAAATTAATATTGGTACAAAATTTTTAAGGAAACACAGGGTAAACCAGAACAAACACAAATGTGAGATTAATTCTGCTAACAGTCTGCCACTTTATGACCCAGAACCAGAGAGTCAGGCAAGGTGCAGCTTATGAAAGGTTCTGTGTACTAAGCTAAGGGGTTTGAACTTTATTTTGAAAACAGCAGGGACTCATTAAGAGGCCTGAAGCCAGTTAACATTTTAGAAGACTTACTCTGACTGTTGTATTGGAGGCAAGTCTAGAAGGGAGCTATGTAAGAAGGACTTCAACCCAGGCAGTAACGGTGCATGGAAAGAAGGAAGACACAGTTGAAAGAGGCTACACAAGGCATACAGCTATTTTAACAAATGACACAGCTGAAACTTGAATCCAGGTCTCCTATCTCCTTGCATGATATTTTTATAACTATACCAGTATTATGTCTTTTTGAGTGGAAAACTATTTATTTTGTATTTCATAAAACACAGGGGAAAGTCTTTGGAAATATCAGCTTGAAACAACAGAATTTTCCAAAACTACAGATGCCATTAGTAGTGTAGGGAAACTACACTAAAAATAAGCTCATAAACTCTAAGAAAGAGAATACTGAAAAATTATAAAGAAAGTCACTTTGGGCACAGATACCATGAGTAAAGCCCCTCATCCCATGCTCCATTTGGGTAGTTTTCTATGTTAGTTTACAACTAAACAATGAATAAAGATATTGCCATGGTTTGAACAATGGCAGTCTCTTCAAAATTCATGTTGAAACTCAATCACTATTGTGGGGACAGTAGGAGATAGGGATTTGGAAGGAAGAGATTAAATCATAAGTGTTCTGCTCTTATGAATGAATTAGTGCCTTATTAAAGGGCTGGAAGAAACTAGTTTCCTTCCTTCCTTCCTGCCTGCCTTCCTGCCTTCCTTCCTTGTACTGGGGATTGAACTCAGGGCTTTTCTACCTCGTAGCTACATCCCCAACCCTATTTTATTTTTGTATTTTGAAACAGGGTCTCACTAAATGGCAGAGGACCTTGCTAAGTTGTTGAGGCTGGCCTCGAGCATGCATTCCTCTTGTCTCAGCCTCCCAAGTACTGGGATTATAGGCGTGTGCGACCACCACTAGCTTAGACCTGTTTTTGCTCTTCTGCATTCCATGATGTTAGCACATAGCACTGACATTTTTACCATGTGAGGATCCAGCAAGAAGGCCCTCACCAGACAGTGAATGAATGTCAACCCTTGATCTTGGACTTAACAGACTTCAAAACGGTGAGAAATAAATTTGTGTTGCTCATAAATTACTCAGGGTGTGGTATTTTGTTATAGCATCACAAATAGACTAAGACATATATCATTAAATATGGGGTAAAGGAACAGAAAGTACTATCTTATTCTATTCTTGCTTCACAAAATCTATGACTAAAAATTACTCAGTTTACAAGTTTCTGGATCATCTGCATTGTGGTTATTCTCTAGATACTTGGTGGAAGTGAAGACTACAGCTTCAATTTGCTTAGCACATTTTTTTCTTTAGTTCAGTGAATAAGCCAGACAACAAGCAAGTCAAATGGAAAGTGAAGTCATTAGGTGGGGCGAAGTGATGTCAAGTCTGTGTTTTCTCTCTTAACCTTTCAGATGGGAGCTTGACTCCATTTGTCTGGCTGGCACATGATGAACTTATAAAAGGGCATTTGTTAAGTAGCTCTGTGAATAACAAAACCTATTCCTGCTACCTTTTGGACAAAAAGCTAAAAATGTGCTGGGCATGGTGGCGCACACTTGTAATCCCAGTACTTTGGGAGGCGGAGACTGGAGGATCCAGGTTCGCGGCCAGCCTCAGCTCTCTCTCTCTCTCTCTCTCTCTCTCTCTCTCTCTCTCAGAGGCCCTCTGCAACTTCGTAAGACCCAGTTTCAAAAAATTTAAGTATAAAAAATAGGGCTGGGGGTGTAGCGCGGAGGTAGAACGCCCCTGGGTTCAATCCCCGGTACCGCAAAAAAAAAAAAAAAGCTAAAAATGTGCTATTTTTCTATACTAAATGTGAACTTTCTTTTGCAAAATCATCAAAGAATTTTTAATTATCCTAAAGTTTTTATATTATACAATTACATTGGTACTAAGAATAAATAAAACTTCTAAATTATAACATTTGGAAATATGTTACATGCTAATAAGTTTGTTACAATGTATGTAAGCAATGGTTTATTTTAACCCTTTAGTGGCTAGTGTCAGTATCTCTTTCTGGTAGTGGTAATAAACTTTCGACCAATGTTTTCTGGTTACTTATTTTTAAAAGAAAATAAGAATGTGGTGGTGCTAAGAATATGTTACATTTAAACAAGTCTCTATATCCTATCAGTTAGCATAGGTTAGATTAAATGAAGTAACAAACACCCCAACATCTCAGTGGCTTGAAACAAAGATTTAATTTCTCATCCATTTTATGTTCATCCCGGGTAGTTTGGGGGCTTCACTTTATTCTGTCCTCATTCCTTGACCTAAGATGACAGGGAAACCACGAACACTGCCAGTCACTAAGACAGAAGGAAAATTCTCTGGCTTAGAAGTTACACGTCACTTTTAATCAAAAGTTGCTAGGAAGATCTAGTCTAATAGTCTCGAAACTGCAGCTCTGAATTACAATTTTACCAGGTGCCCAGAAGGCAGAAAACTGGAAATATTTGGTGAACAAAACTAATGACTGTCACAATTACCCAAATAATTGCTCAATTATGGTTTCAGGTATCTTTGTTCTCTACCTGATAGACCGTGAATCAAAATCTGTGACTTAAAAAGCTCCCAGCAAATTCTTTTGACTCACTAATTATACATAAAGAGAAGAGCCCCATTGTGTACATATCCCATAGTTTTGTAATCCATTCATCTGTTGATGGATACCTTGATTGGTTCCAAAGTTTGGCGATTGTGAATTGTGCAGCTATAAACATAGACACACATGCATTGGTCTGGTAGTTTGGTTTCTGGTCTTTTGGGTAGATGCCTAGAAGTGGTATTGCTGGGTCGTATGGTAGGTTCATTCCCAT
>PVJS01057606.1:0-12000 GCA_004027185.1 Glis glis | reverse complement strand
CACACGCCTATAATCCGAGTACTTGGGAGGCTGAGACAGGAGGATCACACATTCAAGACTTGTCTCAACAAATTATTTAGCCTCTCAGCAACCTAGTGAGTCTCTATTTCAAACAACAACAACAAGAACAACAAAATATGGGCTTGGGTGTAGCTGAGAGGTAGAATGTCCTTGTGTTCAATCACCAGTAACACACACATATGCACACACACACACACACACACACACACACACACACACACACACATATACACACACACACAGATACACAAAATTAAACCCCAAGCTCCCTTCTCATCTTAGCAATGGCAGGACTCTTGTCTGCTTTGAAGGTCATCACTCATTATTCCCTTCCATCCTTACTTCTTTCATTCCAGGTGCATATGTTTTTTTGGATGTGCTGTTGGCACCCTCACATCATTTGCATCCTTGTCTTCAGATCTGATGATAATTGTAGAGCTTGCAAAACAGATTCTCATCTAGAGGGGAAGGCCTAATAAATCCTTCAGGTGACAAGATAAAGATTCCAAACCCATTTTCTAAGAGATGTTTACCTTAAGTGGCAGTTTTATGTCTCTGCAAGGCAGTTTTATGTCTCTGCATTCAGTTCTGCAGTTCATTTCCTGATTCTCATAGTTGTTCTACTTTTGACTGAATAGCTATAATGCTCCAAAACGTTAGGAGCAATTTTTCAAGCATTATACCTAGCTGACCTATGGCCAGCTCATTTCACAGAGTAGATTCACAATAGTCAGGAACCTGCTCAAAGTCACACACTGGAAAGTGAGCAGGATTCTGACATATTTGCTGCTAGCTTCTTAGCTGAAGCTCTTCATTAGTTTTGCTCAGTGAGGTTCAGCTATGACTAGTTTTACTGAATGTCTGTATATTGTCAAACTGCATCCTAATGAGCCTTCACCTTTTCCCCTCTTGTTGGCCAGAGTCTCCAGATATTTCTTAAGGAAATCTCTCTTCAATTCCTGACCTGTTCTCCATGGGCTTGTTCCAAACTGGAGGAGTTGGATTCTAAGGATCTCTCAGCCTGTCTTTTCAAAAAAGATGATACTGAATACCCACTGTATCCCAGGAGTGGTATTAGGCCCTTTAGAAGATATGAGCATGAATAATTTTTCTCCTTGAAAATCTCACAATCTATAGAAATTTCACAAAGAATGATAACACAAAGCATGGAAGTATACAGAGAGTCAAAACTAGAAGGATGCTTACTTGTTTGACACCATCGAGGAAGGCTCTAAAATGAGATGACCATTAATTAGACCATGAAAGAAGGAACTTTTCAGCAGCAGTGGTGAGTGGAAACATGTGGGCAGTGGTACAAGATGAGCAAAGACCTGCATTTGTGAAAATACAGAACATGGACTGGGGATGGGGAATGCTTAAATTTTCTGGATCGTATCATGAATGAAACATGAATTTGCTTCCATTGGGTAGAAAGAGGCTTTAAATGCCATGTTCGGGTAATTGGATCTTAATAGTCTTAGAAATTTTTTTCCCAATATCAGAGAGGGCTTTAGACTATATGAAAGAGAGTGTTTCTATAAGAGTTTTACTTGAAAGATTGGGCAAGTCTGTGGAGGGCAAAGAGAACAATCAGGAGGTTTGTGCAATGGTTTACGGTGAGAGGTAAGGAGGATTTGAAGAAGGATGGGGGTGGTGGGAATGTAGAGGAAATGTTGCTGACATCTGGCCTTTTCATTCCAGCCACCGACATCATGCAATAACTCTGCTGAGATTCCAAGAAGGAATATTTCTCAAGGAAGCTCCAGCTGGGAGAATGGTAGCTCTGAGTCACTTTTTCCTTCTGGCTTCCACTGAGGCCAATGGAGAAATTTTGCCCCTGGGCAAGTTTTGCAGATCTCATCTTTTTGTTTCAAAAGATGAGAAGAAAATATAAAACAATGACAATCATTTTCCAATCATCCTGCTTTAAAAAAGAATAGTATATGAAAGAAAAATTATTGGGGATTTGAATTGGACATGATAGGGCATACTTGAAAGAGCCTGGGAATGGGACTCAGGATTCTAAAGATTGCATAATGGCAGGAACCTGTGACATATAGTGTCACCAAATTGATTTTGAATCAATTAGACATATATTTTAGAGTTTGGATAGATATTTTCTTGAGGCTACTGCCTGAATTTATGTTATTGCCAGGGAACATAAACAGATTTGTATTAAAATCCCAGTTCTTCAAACTTATGTCCACATCTTATTATCATAAACAAAGAAAAATTCCAGGTGGTAGAATAATATCTATAAAACTTGAATATTGCTTGAAGAATTCGGGGGTGAGTATTTTATAATCTTGAATTGGAGAGAACCTTTGTAATTTTGATATAAACATCTCCATGCCATAAAATAAGGGTTAATAAATTTTATCCTGTTAAATAACAAAAATACCACAAAATGCAAAAGAAAGTCTTCTGCATGGACAAACCAAACAAAGCAAAAACAAAAAATAAAATAAAAATCATCTACATCACAAACAAAAGTAAAAGATAGATATTAAATGGAGGTTAAAATTTGCAATGCCTATTCCAGAACAATAGGTTGATTTGCTTAAATAAAAACAGTTGCCACAATTTAAAAACCACACAGAGATATCATTTCTCTTCTATCAAAAGGGCCAAAACCAAAAGTTTACAAAGTACTTTTCTAATAAGCCTTTGTGAAAAACCACTCCATGAAGTACTAGAGGGATTAAAACCATGACTACTTCACAGCATATTGTATTTAATTATGGGAGCCGGGTAGGAATGTAAAATTGTATTTGCTTATATGTGCATAAATACTTGAATAATCCACAAGAACACAAAAGTCTACTCTTTTAGTTAACAGTAATGCTGTGGATGAAGGATGGAATGGTTTGGACAAGGAAATGATAAAATTCCCCAATACTTCTCAAACTTCTCTATAGCACATTGATAAAAATATAAATAATATTCCTATCCAAGTGGTAAAAATAAAGTGAAAGGGATTCCCAACAGTGGCATAAATTTATATAGAAACTTAGGGAAAGTCACTTAAACTTCATGAACTTCAACTTTTTTAGCTGTAAAACAGGGACAATGACATCCACCAAAGGCTTTCTTTCAATAATTCACACCAATTAAGCCCCTTCACCTCTGTGCCTTCTGCATGGGATGTTCCTTCCATGGGGCTTTGGGGACTGTACTCTTGAGTTCTAATCCACACCCCTCCACACTCAGTTATTGTGTCATCCTCTTCCTCAGAAAAGGCTTCCCTGGCCACTCTACTTAAGATAATCCCTGTCCCACTCATTGGTCTATTTCCTGTTTTTTCTTCATAACTTTTATCATTAGTGGAAGTCCTTTTTTTAACTTAATTTGACATTTTATGTCTTCCTCATTATAGACACTATGGGAAGAGGGCATTGTTTGCCTCTGTTGTAATTGGAGTCCCCAGAACCTATAACTGTGGCTCATGTCAAAGATCTATATATAAATATTTTTAATGAATGAATGGGCATTTGCACTCAATGCAAGATGCATAGAAGAGGCTCAGTCGGTATTAGCTATTTCTATCATTGTTGACACATCAGAGCTCAAGTGGTACTGGACATTACTTCCCCACTTCAGTTATTCAGGTTACAAGCTTGAAAGAATACATCTGTTTATTTTATCTTAATAGTAACACTTCGACAGGAGCATTTGGAGTAAGCATTAAAGAAACAGAAAAGACTTTCTAAAAGAAAGTCCTCTTTATCCCTGACTCTACCTTTTGTATCTAATTTTTAAAATTAGTGCATTGTAATTATACATCATAATGAGGTTCAGAATGATAAGAACATACACGCACACAGCACTTGGTGTGTTTCTCTGCAGGTCCCATCCCACTACTTCACCTTCCTCATACATATTATTGAGATTAGAATTGATAACTTCATATATGTGTTAAGTACAAACAGGTGCCAGGTACAAGCATATAAATGAAAAATTAAATAGCTGAAAAGAAACAGTTATAAAAAGTTAGAAATCAGTTGCTGGGGAGTAGTTCCTAAAAAAGATTGCTTGGTTACTCAACCTCGATGTCATAAAATTATATATACATATATATATAGATAGATAGATAGATATAGATATATAGATATATTTCTGCATACTTACTAACTTGCTAACCACAAAAATCCGGCTTCTGTAACCAGCCTGCTTGCTTGCAAAATTACTTTCTGATTGCCTACAAGTGACATAACCTTATGAAAGACACGATTTTTGGAACAAAGGTGCTGCTCTCTACTCACCGTGCTGAGTGGGGTTGCAGTTGCCGTGGCTTAATGAATCCTTCACCTCTTAAACATGCTTTTATGGTCTCTATCTCACAATCAGATACTACATTTGGTTTCCTGACTGGGAAATGCGAGATTTAAGAGACCCCAGACTTTGGGACGAGACTTGCCATGCTCCCCAGGGTGGAGTACCCGCCTAGGGAACAGCTGCTGAGAGACGTTCCTCAACCCCAAGTGAAGCTCCCCTAGTGTGACCAAGGACTCCCAGACCAATGTATGAGGAAGGAATCGGGTAAAGCCCTCCGGATGCATCTGTTCTGGTGAGTTGACTTGTCTGGTAGATCACAGGTTGATTGGATGCAATCACTAACCTCCATCTCCAGAGGTTTGAGGAGACATCATCAGCCTTTCTGGTTTTGGTATCTGTTTCCTGGAAGTTGATAAGTTTCTGTTTCATGTGTCTCATTGACCCTATTTGTCTTTTGTTGTTCCACATCCATAAGGTTTTGGGTTTTATGTGACCATTGTTGATCATTTATGGGCACCCCCTTTCTTGTTGCTGGTTGGTACACAAATGTTGGGCTTCTCGGTCTCATTCTTGCAACAATATTTGTGTTCTCAGTAGTTATGGATGTAGCCACGCACCAAATTGAATAAGGCTTGAAAGCTTTTTACTTTCGGTTTGCTATTTTTAATTTGCCTTATTTTTCTTAAGTATTTCTTATGCAACTGTATTAAGTTCTTATTGGTGGTCAGGAACTGTGGAAATTGAGTCTCAGATTTTCATGCCTTGTAATTAACATCAATTGGACAGACATACCCCACCCCAGGGTTAGATGGAGAAGTACACATAATGGCTCTTCCAGACTAGCGCACATAAGGGATTGGTCACCCCAGCGCTATGAGCCAGCCCTCTCTTCCCCGAGAGAGGAGAGGGTCAGTTTGAGACACCGTGAAGGAAACCGGCCTTGATGTGAAACTTCAGGAAGCTACCTTCAAAGCAGCACACCTTTGACCTGAAACATTAGAATCTCTTAGCCTGGAACAACGGTGTACGGACTTCAGGGGCTCACTCTCCCAGCCCTCTTGAGCGGTGATCCATCCGCTTGTAACCCCAAAGGCTCGGGGAATTGGGGAGCCTAGGGCCAGTCCTAGCTCCTTGCCATCGGGAAAGGCACCAGGTCGGGGGTTTATACCGACCCTCCGCAATCCAACACCTTACTCAAGGCTTAGCTGGTCTTTATTTCTGACACACGGGAGACACCTTTGCCCACCTCGGTTTTGGAGGCTGAACGCTGACTTGGCTTGCGTAAGCAAGTAGCTGTTGTGCAATTCCTCCTGCTAAACCCCTGGGCTAAGACAATTCCTGTATATTATTACCATATTAAAGCTGTAACAATTAGACAACATGGGACAAAGTGAATCTACTTCTCCTCTGTCACTGGTTTTGGATCATTTCTCCTCTCTCCAGAAAAAGGCATTGTACTACGGATGCTCTGTCTCTAAGGGGCATCTACAAAACCTCTGTGAACTTGAATGGCCCACCTTTTCAGTAGGATGACCCTTGGAAGGGTCCTTTACTCTTCCTCTTCTCTATTGCATTAGAAAAGTTGTTTTTGTCTCACCAGGTCACCCTGACCAAGTAGCCTATATTTTGGCATGGATTGATTTAGTTTCTGATAAACCACCCAGAATAAAAAATATTTCAAAAGAAACCCCCCTACCTCTATTCTTATCACTGAAACCCTAAACTGGAAAAAACCCCAGTCAAAACCCCACATCTTTCAGGAAGACCTTAAGAATGCTGAAACAGATCCTTTAGGTTTTCCTCCACCCCCTTAGAGACCACCAATACCACTCCCACCAGCTGATCCCAGACCCTCTGCACTCAGACCCATGTCTCCTGATTCCTCAGTACCCAGCCCCACATGACCTACCTGGGACCTACTAGGCACTTAACAGACCCTAGACCATCTCGAACAAGGGGTGGGGTAACCTATGAAACTCAAGCACAGGCACCTGCCCTTCTGCCTTTATGGTTGATGCCCAGAAACAACCAAGGGCAATTGGTATGTGTTCCTTTCTCAACAACTGATTTGTATAATTGGAAACTTCAGAATCTCTCTTTTTCTTAAAAACCTCAGGCCCTAATACATTTACTGGAAACTGTTTTGTTTTTTACCCACCAGCCGACATGGGATGATTGTCAACAGATCCTTCAAATGTTGTTCATTTCAGAAGAAAGAGAAAGAATTAAGCAGGGAGCTTATAAAACTATTTTAGGTCATGATGGGGCTCCCACTTCTGATCTTCAACATGTAGAGTATGTAATCGCTCTGATTGACCCGACTGGGATTACAACTCTGACTGAGGTAAGGAGGCGATAGCCCCATACTGCTAGGCTCTGCTGGGAGGAGTTAGAATAGCAGTCAGAAGCCCACAAATATGTCCAAGGTAAATGAGGTAATGCAGGAACCCAATGAATCTCCAACTGTTTTCCTGGAATGTATAATAGAGGCTTACCAAACCTATATACCCCTAGACCCTGAAGCCCCCAAGAATCGGCGCCTTATGAATGTGGCCATTGTCTCTCAGTTCCTGATATTAGGAAAAAACTCCAAAAATTGGAAGGGTTCAAGGGAAAAGTCATTTCTGAATTAATTGACAATGCCCAAAAGGTATTTCAAAATAGAGATAGTGCAAAAGAAGATAACAAATGGGATAAGCAAGTTAAAAGAACTGTAATCACAGCAGTTGCCGCTGCCACACAGGAAAAGCAAACTTCTCCGATTAGAAGACAGGAAGAAAAAGGAAGGAAAAAGAACCCTGTCTAAACAAAAAATTGAAGCTATACTCCAAATTCCCTCACCAACAACTAAAAGGCAGGTACGGGAATTCCTAGGAGATGCCTTTGAATATTAGGGTTTGCAGAAATAGTGAAACCCCTGTACAAAGCAACAGTCTGCAGAGACACCCCTTTAACCTGGGGAGAGGAAGAACAACAGGCCTTTAACAGAATCAAGTTCGCCCTTATATCGGCCCCAGCTCTGTGCCTCCCTGACTTTCACAAACCCTTCTTCCTGTTTGTGACAGAAAGGGGGGGTAGCAAAAGGGGTGCTAACACAGGCCCTGGGACCATGGAAGCGCCCAGTAGCCTCTCTCTCAAAGAAACTGGACCCAGTAACATCAGGGTGGCCAAGTGGCCTGAGAGCCATTGCAGCAACATCTGTACTAGTAAAAGAGACTGACAAACTAACTCTGGGACAAAGCTTAATTATCCACGATCCTCATGCCATGGAAATCCTATTGAGAGGGCCACCTAAAAAATGCATGTAAAATGCCAGAATTACCTAGTTACAGGTGCAGCTCCTGGATCAACCTCGCCTCCGGTTTGTCTGCACTGGAGCACCGAATCCTGCCACCCTCCTGCTTGACTCAGAGGAACAAACACCTTCTCATGACTGCCAAGAAATTCTGGACATCGCCCATGGTACTAGAAAAGATCTCACAGATCAACCCATACAGAATCTGGATGAGACTTACTTCACTGACGGAAGGAGTTTTATTGAACATGGAATCAGGTATGCTGGGGCAGCTGTGGTAACCAAGTAAGGGGTAGTATGGGCCCAAGGACTTGAGCATAGTACTTCTTCCCAAAAGGCTGAACTGATATCCTTAACTCAGGCACTCAGACTGGGAAAAGAAAAAGCTGTCAATATCTATACAAACAGCTGTATGCTTTTGCCACAGCTCATGTTCATGGGGTAATCTACCGGAAATGGGGAATTTTAACTTCAAGTGGTCTAAGTATTAAAACATGCCAGAATACTGGCATTGCTCGAGGCCATATGGCTTCCCAAAAAGTGGCTATAATTCATCTTTGAGGGCATCAAAAAGACCCTTCAGCTGATACCAAAGGAAACCAGGAAGCAGACCATGCCATGAGGGAAATTGCAAAAGGAGAAGTGGTTTCCATAGAATTTCTGGGTTTGTTACACCCCTCCCAGAATTGCCTGAGAGCCCTAATTATGCCCCTGAGGACTTAAAATCTACCGAATCCCTGATTACCCACCAGTCAGGTTGGAAAATCCTCCTGGATTACCGGACTTTAATACATTCAGCCTTGGGAAAAACTCTGGTTAATCTTACTCCTCAAAATACTCATTTGGGAGAAACAAAACTGTTCCAGCTCTTAAACAGAGTTTACCACATTCCAAGATTAAAATACCTCATCCATCAAGTTGTCTCTCACTGCATCACCTGCCAGAAAGTCAACAATGGAGACCCCTACAAATGAAAAGGTGTTTGGGCAAGAGGAACAAGCCCTGGAGAATTCTGGGAAATTGACTTCCCTGAGGTAAAACCTAGACTAGGTGGGTACAAGTACCTTTTAGTCATGATAGACACCTTCTCAGGATGGACTGAAGCTTTTCCAACTTGAACTGAAACAGCTCAAATTACAGCAAGGAAATTCTTGCAGGAAATTATCACCCAATTCGTTCTCCCATGAGCAGTGGGGTCATACAATGGTCCAGCTGGTGCTTTTACACCTAAAATTAAAAAAAAAACAAAACATGTAAATGCTTAGGAATAGAATGGAAATTACATTGCATTTATAGGCCCCAAAGTTCAGGCCAGGTAGAAAGAGAAAACAGAACACTTAAAGAAACTTTAACTAAACCCCTTGCAGAGTTGGGTGGTGACTGGGTGACCTTCCTGCCTTCGGCCTTGTTAAAAATTAGATGTACTCCCTATTCTTGTGGATTTTCTCCCTATGAAATATTATATGGGAGGCCTCCTCCCCTGTTGCCACGGCTTCTTGATGCCGAGTTAATCAAAATTTCTAACCATAACCTTCTCCACTCCTTACAGGCACTTCAACAAACCTTGAATTCAACACATCGTTTGGTGGCCGGGGCCTTACAAACTCCAGAAGCCGAATTTCTGCCTATCCAGCCTGAACAATTAATTTGGATAAAGGACCCTCTGGCAGGACCATTTGATCCTAAATGGACTGGACCATTTATCGTCATCCTCAGCACTCCTAGTGCAGTCAAGGTAGGAGATAAAAAGTTTTTGATACATTTTTCGCTCTCAAATTAAATTCTACCCAGATGACAACCATCAAGCAGATGGAACATGGAAAATTGTGAGAAACCCCAAAAAACCTCTCAAACTAAAGTTCTTAAAATCATAGAAGTAAAAATGTTATTGTTAATCCTGAGCCCTGTAGAAGGACATTGGAACATACGTTCAAACTGTGTACGGGGAGGAGGAGTTTCTCATTTCTCATTCATTCCTCAAAGCTGTTATATACAAAATAAACCTTGTACTTATGGTGTTCTTACCTATTGGGCTACAATAATAACAAAAGGAATATGATGGATAATGTCCAGGAACTATAGGAACTGTACAATGTTGGTCAAGGCCTTTGCCACCCCTGGAGAAAAAGGGACCTCCACAATGCCCATGTCTACAAACATCTGGTGGGGGTACTGAATTTGTTTTTTATTCATTTGTACAAAATGGATGTTATGAAAACCCAAAAGAATGTGCATGCAAAGGTCAAAGATTTTGGACAGGAATTTCAATAGAAAATAAAGTTGGAAAAATATGCACTGGGAAAGAGGGGAAAATAATTTGTTAGTATTTACGCCCCCATTGGGAAGGTCTGATGGAGGAGGAGTTCAAAATAGGGCTCAAGAAGCCCACATTAAAGCAAGGATAGAAAATTTAAATCAACCTTAACTCCCCCTGGTTATCCCTGTGTGCAGTTACCAAATGCCAGAGGGCCACTTCCTCTAGAGCCCAATACTCAAAATCTCTTACAATCAGCTCATAGTTTGCTTAACTTAACTAACCCCTCTCTGGTTCAAGATTGCTGGATATGCTTAAGTATTGCCCCCCTCTGAACTACTGTACTCTTGGCAAACTTTAGTTTCCCTCCAAAATGGCATAATAGCAGAACCCTCTGCCCAGTGTTACCCCCTAAAAATGTAATTATACCCCTTGGTCAAACTCCTGTCCCTTGTTTAATAAATCATAATGGAACTGAAAATATAGGAACTATTAATTCAGACCTCTGTGTTTCCACCATCCAGGTAAACCACAAAAATAAAACTTTGTGTCCCCCAATTAATGGTACCGTATATCTCTGTGGAGAGGCAGTTTATAGTGCCTTACCACCCAACTGGTTTGGAATATGTGCCCTAGCCTTATTGCTCCCAGACCTTAAAATAATGCCAAACAACCAAAGCAGTCGTAGCCCAGTGCTAAGCCATATGTGATAGTTAATCTAGGTTGTCAACTTGACCTGATCATGACACACCCAAGATTATGTGATTTTTGGTGTATAACAGCAGATTAAACAAAAAGCCCTGCCCTGAATGTAGTCAGCAGGATTCTAATAGGTGGGGACTTAGATAAAAGAGGTAGAAGCCGCGTAGAGTGTGTGCGACTCTTTCCAAGGAAAAACGCATCTGCTCTCGCCTGAGATCATCGGCCGCCGGTTTCGCTTTTCTCCGAAGAGCTTCTTGATCTTCTCGGCCTCCAGCTCTTGGAACTGAAACTCCACCATCATTTCTCCGAAGAGCTTTCTGATCTTCACATCTTGGACTGGGACTGAATTAGTGGTTGCTCTGATCCTAAGACTCTAGCTCTTAGACCGTTCGACCAGCTACTGGTTCCTCTGACTCTCCACGTGCAATCAGAACCTGGGACTACATTGCTTCAAACTGTAAGCGCATCTGATAAATCCCTTTTTTCAAATATACTCATCCTGTGTATTCTGTTAATCTAGAGAACCCTGTCCAATACAGATTTAGTCCACCCCTTGTCAACTTGACTCCTAATCCTGTCTTTTTAAATACTCTCAATCTTCACATAAATACAATAATAATATCAAAAATCTCGCCTAAACAGGATAAAGCTATCGCACGTACAACCGGAAATGCACCAATCACTTCCCCTGAATAGGAGGCAGGGCTTTCTGAGTGATACTTATTCCTAATACTTAAGTATTGATATAAAGTCCATCAGTGTTATATTACATAATAGAGAAATACAGGAAGAGATAAGAGAGATATCTGCTTAGCACATAAAAATATATATATATATATATATATATATATATATATATATATACAAACATTTTCTTAATGGAATAACAAGAATATTTATAGAAATCACAGTGCTCGTTTCTGTAACTGGTCTCGTGGCCGTAGTTGGTACTTATAACTACCTTCTTCTACTACCCATTCTGTGTTTCCTCTACCTTCAGCCAGCACTTCAGCAGGTCTTGGTTCTTTACCCAGACGGATGACCCACACCTTCATTCCTGGAGGGTGTGAGACATTTGCCATCCTGTCTGGATTAAGTTGTTGCAGTTGTTCATTAATTTTAATAACAGGACATGGCAATACTAGGAGACGTCCTAAGGGATCTCCTGCTTTCCAGGTATACTTTTCCTTACTCCCATTGTGGAGTAATATTCCAATTTCCCCTTGGTAATCTGGATCAGTAACCTCAGCCAGAACCATAACTCCATTCTTAGCCTGTTGACTCAAAGGCATGAGGAGCCCAAAGTGGCCAGGGGGAAGTCTTAACTTCCAGTTTAATGGAATCATTGTTGTGCCTCCTGGTGGAAGCATTCCTGCTTCTGGAACTAAGATCTGGAGGCCAGCAGAACATAAGGTTGCGGGGACAGGAAGCAAAAATTTTCCTAGTGGGTCAT
>PVJS01057605.1:0-12012 GCA_004027185.1 Glis glis | reverse complement strand
GTACCGGGGATTGAACACAGGGGTGTTCTACCTCCACGCTACGCCCCCGGCCCTATTTTTTATACTTTATTTTGACACCAGGTCTCACGAAGTTGCAGAGGGCCTCACTAAGTAGAGAGAGAGAGAGACAAGGAGAGAGAGAGAGAGAGAGCTGAGGCTGGCCGTGAACCCGGATCCTCCGGTCTCCGTCTCCCAAAGTACTGGGATTACAAGCGTGCGCCACCACACCCGGCTCTGTTTTGTTTCAAAAATAAAATAGGGCTGGGGGTGTAGTTCACAGGTAGAATGCCCATGGGTTCAATTGCCATTACCAAAAAAAAAAAAAAAACCCAGAAACTGTGGTGTGCTTTCCTTCTGTATCACAAGCAAAGAAAAATGAAATAGAATCTTTTAAACGGGGCATAACAAATATTTTGGTTATTTTATTATCATAAACAGTAGAGAGAAAATTAAAGGCAATTTAATTTCATTAAATATCTTTCAAAAGACAAATTCATAGACATAGATTCATACCAAATTTACAATATTCTTAGTATCCATATGATGTTTAAAAACAATGGGCTCATGGAGCCAAAGAACTTACATATCTCATTTGAACTATGAACATGTTTAAACTGAGGCACTCTATTTGATTCAGAGTTCCATGAATGAAATTGTGCCTAGAAATTTGAGAATGCCTGCAGACTGCCAATGAAAGGGATAATGGGGAAGCTCAGCCTAGAAAATAATGTTTCATTAGAAGGTGGGGGCATGGTACAGAGCCTAAGAACTGTGAATGCATGTACTCTATGAAGAGCATGGAAAAGTAACAGAGGAGTTGCCTGGAACATTGGAAATCAAAGGTCATTCATCTCAAAGTCAAAGTAGTAAAGACGATTGAATCTAAGAACAGAATTTCAAAGTTCACCAGTAGGACCCAAGTGTATGGTCAGCTTCAAGGAAAATAATATAACTATAATAAAGATGCACTGGGTTAAGGAAGGGTGATAGGATAAAAGCTAGGTCTCTCCCCAACCCCATTTTGATAAAACCCAGGCAAGGCCCAACTTCAGATCTAGAGATGAGATGGCCTGATACTGGTGGACTGGAGAGCGCTACATTCAAGGAAGTAAGGAGGAGAAGGATGGCACTGCCACTCAACTGAACAGTGTTTCACTGAGTGGGTGTGCAGACTGGGATGGGTGGCAGGCCCAAGTTAAGCAGATTGATGTTTTATTGAACAGAAGAAGTAAACAGTGTTCAGACTGCTGAGACAGCTGAGATATGGTGAGTAAAATAATATGGAAGAGAAAGCTCTGAAGAGTCAGGGACAGAAGACAGTGCCATGAATCCCTGGACTGCAAATGTGCTAGACTAGACACTTCAAGGCCTAGCAGAGAGTTGCTAGTGTGTGAATTTTGAGATGTGAGAAACTTACCAGAGATTGGGCATTGCTGGAAGACATTGGAGTTGCAGCCAAACCAAAAGTGAAGAGGCCTCACTAACCATCTCAGACATTTAGTTGAGACTCCAGAAAAGTCAAATAAAAAATAAAATCTGTGCCTAGAAGGAGTGGGAAGAGTTAATACTAACAGTTAAAAAAATAGTAAAGCTGAAGCCACAAAGAGAGGAAAAAATATCTGTCAATGACAAAAGACCTGCTATTAATTAAATTACTTGACAAAATAAAATATAAGACTCTGTAGAAGACAATGTATTTCAGATTCCCCATAATACATCATATGCGATGAAAATGACTAAAGATAGGAGGAAGCAAGACCCTTACTTAAGGAGAAAAAAATTAGCAGTTGGTTAGAAAAAAAGGACCCAAAATAAACCTCATTATTACTGGAAGACAAGAATCTCAAAGCAGCTATTGATTTGGTTTCAAGGACTTAAATGTGGTGGTGCAATTCACAACAGCCAAATTGTGGAACCAACCCACGTGTCCGTTAACAGATGAACAGATAAAGAAAATGTGGTATACACGCACAATGGAATTCTACTCTGGCATAAAGAACACAATTATGTCATGTTCAGGAAAATGGATAGAACTAGAGAATATTATGCTAAGTGAAATCAGCCAGTCTCAGAAAGTCAAGAGTTGTATTTTTGTCTCATATGTGGAAGCTAGAGAGAAAAATAGGAAACATAAGGGACTTTATATAAATGTGGAGAGAGACCAGTAGAATAGTTGAAGGATATTGGGGGAAGAAGGTGGGTGGGGGAAAAGGAGAACTGAAGAAGGAAACAATCCTATAATGGTATGGCAGTATGTGAAGGTATCATTACCAATTTCATGAACACGTATGGGGAAGGAGGAGGGAATAGCAGGGTGGGATGTAGAAGGAAATACACCAGGAGTTGTGACATGTATATTTGTATCACTTTGAACATCACTATAATGTATAATTGTGTTATGCTCGGTCCGGTGTCGCAAGAAGAAGAGGAGTCTAACTGGATTTGGAGGGTCGACTTATTCAGCCATGGTTAAAACAGGCTAGCCAGGCTAGGGACACAGTCCAATGCAAAGTTAGGAGCTTGGACCCCGAACTAGTTTCACACAGAGTTTTTAAAGGCAAAAACCACACGTAGGTGTTCGGGGATGGGGGAGCTCGTTGCCTAAGTTACAGCCAATGGGGTGCTGACAAAACCACTAGTCTGAAGTAAGCAGGAGTTGTGTTATTTTTTGATTGGCTCGAGCTGGGAAGGTACATTGTGTGGAACATGGCCCAACGCTTGCAGGATGTTGGGGTTAGGTAAACAGGATATTAGTTCATACTTCAGGGGTTGTGCTACCTGCTCTTTTCACTGATTGGTTGTTCTGGGCCTGAGGGGAATTCCAGATCAGGTAGAACATGGAGTCACTCTTGTTAGGGCTCTCTAGGGCCCTACAATTGCAATGCATTAATAAAAATACAAAAAAAAAATGGCCGGGCGTGGTGGCGCACGCTTGTAATCCCAGTACTTTGGGAGGCAGAGACCGGAGGATCCGGGTTCGCAGTCAGCCTCAGCTCTCTCGCTCTCTCTCTCCCTGTCTCTCTCTCTCTCTCTCTCTCCTTAGTGAGGCCCTCCGCAACTTCGTGAGACCCGGTTTCAAAATAAAGTATAAAAAATAGGGCCGGGGGCGTAGCGCGGAGGTAGAACACCCCTGCGTTCCATCCCCGGTACCACACACACACAAAAAAAATGTGGTGGTAATATATGGACTGATACGGAATCTCAGCAAAAAACAGCTGGTAATTCTATTCTAAGCCACTTTTTAGCATGCTTTCTCAAAGGGAAAAAAACACTAAATAGGATGAACAACAGCAGATGTGATTTTGAAATTGAAAGGGTCAGTTAGTATAAAGACAGATCAGCCAAAATTATCCCATCTACAGAACACAGAGATAAATGATTTAAAAGAAAATAAACACACTTAGTAAGTTGTGATGCAATAATGAGCAATCTAATTAAAAAAAAAAAAACTGGGGTACTAGGAAGTTGGAAAGAAAAATCAGAAAATTATTTGACTAAAATAGAAAAAAGTGCCTCAAGTTTGGCAAAAAAATATCAAACTATATGTCCAAACTAAATATCTGAGTTCTTAGAGTCAAAAGTATCAAAAAAAACAAATACTAAAAAAATTATATATACACACATGTCATAGGCTAACTGATGAAAATTGAAGAGAAAATCTTACGAATAGAGAAAATAGATTATAGAGAAGATAGAACAATATGAATGATAGTGGATGTCTCATTAGAAAAAGTTGGTATATGTCTAGGTGAGTTCAGTCAAATATTTAAGAAGAAATTATAGCTATCTTACACAAATGTCGTCAGAATATAAAAGAGGAAACACCTCCCCACTTGCTTTATGAAAACAGGATAGTCCACAAAATCCTGACAAAAGTGGTTTTACTTAGGAAAATTACTTGCAAATGTCTTTCATGACGATAGGCATAAAAATCTATAACAAAATATTAGTAAAATAAGTCTAACAACATATGAAAAATAGAAATGCCAAGTAAGATTTAATCTGGGAATACAAAATTCAAGGTAATTTGCCATGTTAGCAGAATCAATGAAAAAAAGTACGTAATCATTTCAATAATCTATCAAATATTAAAAGGGATCTGTGATTAAAGTAAAAGACTGATATAGATATATATGAAAAGGCTTATATAATAAAATATTAGTGGTTGCATGGGTATCCACCATATAATTCTTTTTAAAAATCTGTAGTTTTATAATTTTCATAAAAATTGTTAAGAAAAGGCTACTATAAGCATTTTGGCATACTCTTTTTCTTCTTTTTTAGAATTAATTTTGTAAAGTAAATTCAAAGGAATGGGATTACTAGGTCAAAAGATTCAAACAATAAATAAAAATTTTAGGTTGATAAAATCTTGCCTGTAAGTATGAGTCTTTAATTCTCACTAGTACCTACTGAACTGAGCATGCCACACATGATTTCTCTTTCTATGGATGTAGAAAACTAAATTTCCGAAGGGAAATTAACTGACTTGCCCAAGGCCTAAGAAATAGTGGATATAGGGAGCAAACCTGAAGCAAATACCTTCTGGTTTCAGGACTTTCATATATATTAGAAAGTAAAAGGGGAAATTGTCTTTTTCCTTTGTCTTAAAATTTGTCATTGATCACATTTCAATTGTTGTAGTATGTTTATGGTTAATTACAATACTTGGGGTAAATATGTCAAGAGAGGAGGGAGAAGAAATATACAGTGTCTTAAATGTACATTTTGTGAGTATTAAAATGAACTCTAATGATAATAAAATTTTGTTTTTATTGAGTACTAAGTTGATTGTGTTAAGTGCTTTCATGAATTACATCATTGAATGTTATCTAAAAATCATACCATGTTTCCACTACAAGATTTAAGGAAGAAGAGGTCTGTAGACCTGGTACAATTTCTTAATATCATATACTTAGTAAATTTCAGAATTATAATTTAAAATAGTATAGTCGAGATGCCAGAATATTTAACTTAACCCCATGCTTAACATCTCTCTGCCATCATAGAACAAAGTTGAAAGGTTAATAATGTTCCAGAATTATTAGGAATACATTCTGCATTGTGGGTTTAGTTTAGCATTTCTTTGCTTTATCAACTACACATAAGTAATGAAGCTCAGCATTAGAAGAAATATGTATTCTGCGGGTAATCCAGGTGAAGTACTTATGGTGAGTCAATAGAAAAAAATTCCCATCTTTATCAGTGATCTTGGGCATAAGCAACTTGCCCAGGATTGTTAAATGTGCCCCCATCCATGCAAATATTTGCATGCTGGTGGTTCTTAAGATAAATGATCTCGGGCTCCAAGGTTGTGACTCAGGTAAGTTATACAGATGGTTGCTCAGCCTGTTTCAGAAGTGGATCTTCATGAAACTCCACCAAGACTGATAATAAATAACCAGTATTCCTTTTATGTAAAACTTCTTCCTTTCCCTTTTAACGACAATGGGGTTTGTAATATCAGTGTTTTGTGACGCCTTACCTGTTAATGTACCAGTGACTCAGGAGCAAGGGATTTTGTTTTTATTGTTCTATATCTCTTCTAGTTCCAGATGGCTTCCATAATTGGCTTATTACCTTTGCAGATGTTTTAGGAAAAATTTAGGACATAAGCCAATAATGGATCACAGCAGCGAATGAAAGGAGGCTCTTGCATTGATTGTGGACTGTGAGAAAACAAGTTTATCATGTATGTTACCTGCGGGTTGTATGGACCTGATATTTTAAAAATAAGTTGATTATTAGGATTGCAAATTATACCGTTATCTCTTAGAAGACTATGACACTCATAAATAATGATTTTACTAATGAAGAATCATATCTTCCTTTCAGCTCCCCCATCAACATATGAGTGGATTACAAAATGTGGGAAATACACACAATAGAATTCTACTCCGCAATAAAGAAGAAAAAAATAACATCATTTGCAAGAAAGTGGAAGGATCTGGAGAATATTATGTTAAGCGAGATCAGTCAATCACAAAAAAAGAAGGGAGATATGTTTTCATTAATATGTGCAACCTAAGGAGTAGTAGGGACACACAAGGGACTCCGGTTGATAATGGAGAACCCTCAGCAGAACAAGGGAAGTGGTACAAGGGAAGGGGGAGGGCAAGAAAGAAGCGAAATAATGGAATTACTATCATAAACAAAATGTACATGTGAAAATATACTGACATCATTCTTGGTTCTTCATACGGGTGGGGGGAGGGAGGGGGACACTAAGAGCTGTGTGCGTGTATATTAACATCAAATCGATATTTATTGCGATGTAAGACTACAATGCACCAATAAAAGCACGTTAAAAAAGGAAATGCTTATGTAAGTGTAATCACTTCTATTTTCTACATTTCCCCTTTTATGAGTGTTTTGTCAATGTTCCTGAAAAGAAATACAGAAAGATAACTTTATTGTCTTATTTTGTTAATTTTTGCTTTGTTTTGAAACAGGATCTCACTAGGTTGCTTGCTATTTGCTGAGGCTATCCTCAAACCTGCAATCTTCTTGTCTCAGCTTCCCAAGTACTGAGATTACAGGCATGCACCACTGTGCCTGGCTTTTATTCCTTATTTCTGAAAAGTAAGCTGAGGCTTTGAGAAGTCATGCCTGACCACTTAAGATCATGTAACTCTCCCATAAAGGAAGAACCCAGGTAACATAATCCTCTTTTATTACATCTCCTGAATACAGAATCCCTGATGGATTCAGAGAGAATAGAGATCCTTTTCCAAGATAGGGCCCTTGGCTAATACAAAGTTTAATAGCAAAGAAATGATTTACCTTTTGAAGATTACTTTTTAATAGAATCCATTATCAATTATCTTAAGGAAAGAAGGCAGGAGCAACTTTGCCCTGAAATATTAATCAGATCTATGATTTGAGATGGGTGGTGGGATTTTCTAGGGTTTGCAAGTGGGTTGCTGGAGGCGTAGTCTCTGGTGTTGAAGTGTTAGAACCTTTCAGAAGTGGTAGCTGGTGGAACCTAGTTGGGTCTTGGGGATGCTGCCCTCAGAAGGGATGAATGCTGGTCTCCACAGGTGAATTAGTTCTCTTGGGAATGGGTTGTTGTAAAGTAAGTTCCGCTGTCTCAGCTCTGGCTCTTGCTTTCTGTTTCACTCCAGCCTCTTCCCCAGACACTCCGCCATTGTGATCCCTTCTGAAGCCCTCACCAGTGAGGAGCAGAAGCTGGCCCAATGTTCTTGAATCTCCAGAAATGTGAGCTAAGTGAATCTTTTTTCTTTACACACTTATTAGCATCAGAATTTTTATATCAACACAAAACAGACTGATACAGGGTTACTTGTGTTCCCATTTGGGTTTGAATTGTTTCCTAGAGTAGCCTTATCATTCTTAATTACCAGCTGAGTGTATGTAATATGGTATCTTCTTACATTAGTGAACTGGAAACAGGGTAGCCTCTCAGCATTTATGGCCTATGGAGACCTCTCCAGGGTCTTGCTTTGACCAAGGGGCATTAGCAATTCTCAGACAAGCAGAGGCTTTGTGAATTACATCCAAGAGCTATTGCTTTTGGAAGGCTTAATAATTAACGTGTAAGATGCCTAATTATTTTATAAGTACCCTGCTTTGATTAAGTTCACGTGATGCCGGAAGAAAGGAAAAATGAAAGAAGAGAGGAAGGGAGGGAGGGAGGGAGGAAGGAAGGAAGGAAGAAAAAGCCAGGCATGGTGGTGCATGTCTGTAATCTCAGTACTCAGGAGGCTTAGACACAAATATTGCAGGTTCAAGGCCAGCCTCAGCAACTCAGTGAGACCCTCAGCAAGTTAGTGTGAACCTGTTTCAAAATAAAAAATAAAAAGTGCTGAGGGTATAGCTCAGAGGTAGAATGCCCCTGGATTCAATCCTCAGGAGAGAGAGAAAGAGAGAGAGAGAGAGAGAGAGAGAGAAAGGAAGGAAAAACCCAATAATCTGAGCCTTTTCAAAACCAGACAATTGGCCAGGCATAATTGAGGATAGGTTTGGCTGTGACCATCAAGAAAATGTTTTTCATTTTCAAGTCTGGTAACACGATTTTTATTTGTTTTCTGTCTAAGGGTATGATTATTTTGAGTTAATTTTTATATCATATGTGGGGAGTTTACTTTTTTTTGTCTAAGATGTCTGTGTTGGCTCTTCTCATGTATCAACTTGACTAGGTTACATTATCTAGTTATTCAACCAGATATTAATCTTGGTGCTATTGTGATAGGATTTTTCAGGTGTTTTTCTGTAATTTTTCTGTCTTTGCATGCATAATATTCCTTGATTTCTCCAACATTTATACATTTAATTTTTGTCATTTGATTGTTACATATCTATGTAAATCTTTTATTTACATCACTCCTTCTTGGGTTTCTCAATGTGCAGTATGGTATCTTTCATTAATTTTGGAAAATTCTCATATCGTTTCTTTTACAAGTATTTTCTCTCTTCTCTTTCTGTGCTTTCAATTGCATATGTGCTAGATGTTTTAATATTGTCCCAAAGCAATATCCCACTTCTGTTAGAAAGTTCTAGAGATGAGCCGGGAGTGGTGGCACATGCCTGGAGTCCAGTACTTGGGAGACCCTGTTTCAAAACAAAAACATGCTGGGCGTGGTGGCGCACGCTTGTAATACCAGTACTTGGGAGGCTGAGACCAGAGGATCTGGGTTTGGGGCCAGCCTCAGCTACTTAGTGAGGTCCTCCGCAACTTAGTGAGACCCTGTTTCAAAATGAAGAATAAAAAATAGGGCTGGGGTTGTAGCCTGGAGGTAGAATGCCCCTGGGTTCAATCCCCAGTACCAGCGAAAACAAAACAAAACAAATCAAAACAAAAACATAAAAAGTGCTGGGGGTGTAGCTCAGAGGTAGAATGCCTCTGGGTTCAATCCCCAGTACCATCACAAACACACACACACACACACACACACACACACACACACACACAAATAAAAACTTCTGGAGGCATGATTAAAACTTGATTAAACATGATTAAAACTTGTTACTGTGACCACCTGGATGATGGTTTACTGATAGGTAATAAAATAGAAACACTCTAACTTTTAAATATTATTAAAATATAAAAATCCATGATAAGTGCAAATTACGTATAAACAGTAATTAGCAATGATACAATCTGAGGTTTACCTGATTTGATCTCAGAGAAACAAGGGATGACTTTAGGAGAATTTCCCATAGCAAAGAAAGATACCACAAAAATCACGAAGTATTAAAGAGTTGTATTAAGACTGTGTTCTAGAAAACTTGTTAGATTTTGTGCACATGCCATATTTCCCAATGTCTTTAGTCAGAGTCAGGAAGATAGTACACTCAATATTTTGTATATACACATTCCTTCACATTATCTGATTGAAGTCATTGCTTTAGGAAAGGATGTGTTAGAGAAATGAGTTTAATTTGAACTTCATAGACAGAAAGATGTTTATCCATGAATCAATGAAAAGAACACTTCATTGGTGTTAAAAGTTAGCACAAGGCAAGTGGTGACCAATAATTCCTGCCCCATTCCCCCATTCCCATGCCTTTCAATGGGGTTTAGAGGATACACTTACTAAATAATAATGTTAAGGCCCAGACTATAGCAAACCATTTAGAAAAAGAATTTTCTAATATTTTCTCCATTGAATAGGTTATCTTTTCACATTTTTGATTGTGTGATTTGTTGCACAAAAGTTTTAAAATATGCTATAGTCCAATTTGTTTATTTTTACTTTTGATGCCTGCACTTTTGATTTTATATGCACATATTTATTGTCAAGTCCACTTTCATTATGAATTTCCTCTCTTATAAAATTTGTAACCACTATGGAAAATGGAAGGGATTTTCCTCAAAAAATTAAAAATAAAACTATCATATGAGCTAGCAATCCCACATCTGGGTGTTCAAAAAGAATTGAATTTAGGATCTCAAAGAGATATTTGCACACTCTTGTTCATAGGATCACTATTCACAATAGCCAAAAAACTGGAATCAACACAGATGTCCATTGATGGAAGAATAGGAAAAAAAAATTTGATATATCCATTTAATGAAATACTAT
Organism: Glis glis; assembly: GCA_004027185.1. Lineage (NCBI taxonomy): Eukaryota > Metazoa > Chordata > Mammalia > Rodentia > Gliridae > Glis > Glis glis. The sequence continues at coordinate 1,966 of PVJS01057605.1, read as the reverse complement.
TTAGCCCTACAAAGGAAGGAATTTTTATTTTATGTTACAACATGAGTGAAGCTTGAGAATATTATACCAATTCATGTACTTGCAAAAAGACAAATATCATATGATTTTACTTATAGTTAATGCTATTGACCTATAGTATTAAGTACAAATTATTAAGACAATACGTGTGAATTTTTAACCACAATAAAAATACATTCTAATAATAAATATGGCTGGCTTTATTTTATACTTATTATTGCCCCTGTATGTTTCCATTTGTAGTTCATCCTTTGTAGCTGGGGAGGGATATTAAGATTATTTTCATCTTTCTTTCTTAATAAATTAGTGTGATCTATTGAGTGAATTGATGATGCTAAATTTTTATACTATCTTATGTCCACACCTTTGCTTTCTGACATTTTAGTTTCCCCTGCTTAAAAAGCAGAGTCTATTATCACACTATCATGGATGCTTTTGGTAACTTGCCAAGATCTCCTTCACGGAGTTGCTGTGAATATTGGCTGTGGATTACATTCACCTCTACACCTTTTTCTGGAGAATTGCATTTAGCTAAATAGGATCTGAAGGTCAGCTTATAGCCAATAATTGACTGACAGCAAAGGGGGTGTACAAAATGACTATAAGATGAAACCAATGCCCAGGTGCAATGTTTGCTCTAGTGCTTTCTGTATAGTCAGGCTGGAGCTTTCCTCAAGTTAACACCAACCACATCCTAAGTTAAAATTTTTTCATCTGCTTTATCACGCTTCCTTGGTTTTCCTTCGACTAAATCAACCATTTGATAAAAGGGTTTCACAATCATTATTCAGAGCCATCATTGTTATTGTCATAAGAAACCACTAAGTGTTGAGATGTCTTATTTATTATATGGCATTATGAATTCATACAAAAAGACCACATAGGAAGAGATAGAATAGTATCCAGCCATTGCAAACAATGATGGAAACTATAGCAATTGACTTCAAAATATGATAGCAAGGCACTTTTCCTTGAGAAAAAGTTGGTTACAGAAAAGCATGTGTAGGAACATTATTTTCCTTAAGGAAAATGAGTGTATGCATCTACTTGGATATTCAGGTGTAGAGAAATACCTGGTAGGTTCTCCAGGGGTCAAGAGTATTTATCCATGTGTGGGAGCATTATGTACAATATATTACTTTGCCTTTGAAGTTATTTTATACCATTTGGCATTTCCATTGATTTTTTAAATTTTAAATCAAAGATTTTTAAACAAATTAGTGATTTGTATTTTGTGTGTCCTCTTTAATTGTTTAATAGTTTTATTAAATATCCTAGTCAGACTTATCTCCTTTTTCTCATTATGTAATTTATCGATGTTTTTAATGGGAAAATTTTTTGACTCTTTTCTTCATGTATTTAACATGTAGGTAAGTAGAAGCTTGGTGTGTTCTTAGACTTCATGACAATATATTTTCAAAAGTTGTAGCACACCAGTTACAGTGTCAGACATAATGTTCAACATCTTTTTCTGCCATACATAGTTGTATTTTAAATTTCCTTCACGTAGGAAGTACTCTGAGTTAATAATGTAAATGTTAAAATAATTTTAAGAATATGCACAACTAATAGGCATAATGGTGCTCAAATATAACTTGAATCTAGGGTCATCTAACTTGTTTGATTTTCAATGGAGGAAGATGAACAAGACCCTGAGCTTAGGAGAAAAAATAAGAGTTATTGTCATCCAAATATAGAGAATAAAGCCTGGTGTGGTGGCGCATGCCTGTAATCCCGGTACTTGGGAGGCTGAGACAGGAGGATCACAGGTTCGAGGGTAGCCTCAGCAAGTAGTGAGACTCTCAGCGACCTAGGGAGACCCTGTTTCAAAATAAAAATAAAATAGGGCTGGGGGTGTAGCTCAGATGTAGAATGTCCTTGGATTCAATCCCCAGTACCACAAATTATATATATATATATATATATATATATATATATATATATATAT